>VTGD01000209.1:0-47000 GCA_013406985.1 Calonectria crousiana | reverse complement strand
AAAAAAAAAAAAAAAAAAAAAACACGTGCTCTCCATCATCATCATCAACAACATCCACTACTCAGTAAATACTCTTAACATCCCGTAGTGGCAAAGCCAACCTGATCTCATTTACCATACGATTTTACCCCAGATGGCTAACCACACACGCTAGAGCCTCGTCTCCCGCCCCACCAGATCCCCATCCCATCATCGCCTTGGGGGGGGGGCAGCCAAGAGATGCAACGAAGCCGACTTATCCATTAGCCAAGCAAAATCCCTTCTGACAGCCGCCAACCCGACCCCCATTCGTCCAAAACCCCCAACATTTGAATTGGGGGGGGGGGATTCTCTCTCTGCGCGTCTCTCCCTCTAACAATCCCCATATGTTCAATAGCCTGGGGGACGCTCACAACGAGAGAAGCCATGTGGTGGCGGCGGCAATGTCCATGTGCCCTTATTTCCCCGTGCGGAAATATCCCCCGCAGTCGAGCCTGGCATACGGCGCATTTTCTCCACCCATCACAATCTCGAGATCTGCCCGCTAGCCCCCATCGCCCGCCATAGCTCGACGGATGCGGTTGCTTGCTGCGGGAGCCGAGGCCCTCATTCACCAGCTGGGCTTTGGTTTTCTTTTTCTTTTTTGCCACACATGCCAAATTTCACAACGAGTCTCTGTGTTTTGCTTCGGGTGACGTGAACATGTTGTTGTCCCCATGATAGGTCAGGTGCTCTCATTTCCAGCACCAACACAGGCCTCGTCAGGTAGCACCACTTTCTCTTGGCGAGATTGCTTCTATTTCGGAATTGATCCGTCAAGGATTCCGGTGGCACGTTGCGACTTGTAAGAGTATCATCATTATTCTGCAAAGTTGGAAGAAGTGCTCTCCGGCATCGAGTTGAAGCTTGGACCGCAGCTGAGTGGCAGAAACCCAACCGTGCACCTCTCTTCATCATCACACTGAGCTCTGTTTTGTTTTATTTTGTTTTATTTTGTCATTGTATCCGTCTTTAACCTTTTCCTTTTGGCGCTTCATAATAGACATAACAGTACAGAGCGAGATGCCCATCAGCAGCAAACCTAACGTGTACACTTCGACCACTCCAACTCTTGATTCGTATCTGGTCGCCGGACCGAAAACTCGGCAGTCTGCACAACTTGGATGGGCACAATCTCCTTTGACATCTTGACCGGGCGTATGAACGACCAGGCAAGAAGATCGGCCTTTGTCCCCTCCATCCAACCCGTGCTCAGTTCCTTGCCGTGAACCCCAATCTCGTACGTCCTCCCGTCCTCCAAGTACTTGGAATTGTGCCAGCCGCAGGCGTCCGGGATCGAATCTTCTCCCACGCTGTCCCCGTCCCACTCTCCGCTGTCCATGGCGGGGAGAGGCTCGTCGGGGGAGGAGCAGCACAGCTTCGTCTCGACCGTGTGCTTCCTGCCGGGGTGCAGGGTGATGAAGCCGCTCTGGTTGCACCGGCTGAAGTTGTAGGCGTCCGTGAGGTAGCAGAACAGCGTCCGGTCGCACTGCACGTCCTGCCCGCTCAGGGTGTCCCTGAACGCCAGGCCCTCCTCGTGCATGACGGCGCCGCCGAGGATGCCCACGGCGGAGCAGTGGAATGTGATGGGGCAGGTGTGGTCGAGGACGAGATCCATGGTGACGACGAACGGGTCGAGGTCCGCCGACGACAGGTCCAGCACCGTGGACGAGGCCGAGATGCGCACCTTGATGGACGGGATCGGCCGAGGCTGCGACGGCTTTCCGCCAGCCCTCGATGAGGCCGAAAACATGTTCCAGCCCATGGTCGCGATGGCTCTCTGCGCATGCAAGAAAAGAGAAGAGAGAGAGAGAGAGAGAGAGAGAGAGAGAGAGAGATAGATAGAAAGCAAGGTTGAGGACGGATATGTGGACGAAATCGTCGGATGAATCGGGCTGCTGGACTATTTGAGCCGTTGGTTGTTGTCTACAATATGGATGATGAAACGCGGCAGTGACCCGAGCTCCAGGTGATTTACAAAGCAAGAGAAGAACAGCTGGCCGACGCAGCGAACGGGTATATCGGAGACCAACAGCGGATTCGCGCAGCCAACCGGCTGTGATCCTTTCCCGTGTCATCTATACAAGCCAGTTTAACTCAGATTGCCTTGAGCAGCCCCCGCATGTTTGGTCGATCCTTCGGCTGCACTGACCCAGGTAGAAATATCAATATAGATTTGAATGTTTCCATTTTATTCTCCAAAACATTGCGCCGTGGCGGCCAAAGCCGCAGTTCCCATCATAGAATACAATCGCATTCATCACAAGAAAATGCCTGGGCAAACCGCCCTTCCGCCCCCTGTGGTATTTCTATCATCCCTCACAAAACCCTCGATTCGCACAACACCACCCAACTACCCCCTCCATGGCGTTGCTTCCTGCAGTCGCCACCTCTCATCCTCCGCGTCCAACATCTCGGGGCAAGCGGCAGATTTTCATTGTGCAAAAACCTCAGCTCACCCTTCTGGTCAAGGACCTCGGAGTCTGATGCTCAGCGGGTATTTGCAGGGTTTCCAGACACACAACCATGTCAAGCCCATGAGCGATTGTTGATAGCAAGCAGCCAAGTCGTACTAACAAACGGTATGCATCCATTTGACCAATATGATAATATCTGCTTGGATGGCATGTCAATGACTAGATGCCCCGCCAGCATCAATTTCGCTAAACCCGGAGGCTGGAGATTGTTAAAAAGAAAGGGTCATGATCCGAGGCAAGTGGAAATCGCCGTCTTCTTGTTTCCATCCTTGGCCAAGTATCATGTATTCAGTGTCGTGCCTCTCCTCGAAAAAGAAAAAGAAATAAAAAAAAGCGCACTACTGCGGGAGTCCTCCTCGCATCATCTGCGCAACGTCAACGCCCACCCACCGCATCTCCTGAGCCTGCTGCATCCCGTGCAGTTGTAGTGGTGTTGGTTGAGGCGGAGTTGCCCCGTTCTGGAATCGCATTTGGTGCTGCTCCCTCGCTACATCTCGAGCCTGTTTTCGCCTGGTCAGACGGTCAAAAACTTCTTGCGATATCGCTCCAAAGCTCTCTTTACACATGGCCGCCTCGTCCCAGCGCTTCCCGTATGTTTCCAGAGTCTGCGAGACCTTCTCCAAGCATCGCAGGCTGCGGTCGAGGTTGTCCTCCCCTGACATGCTGGAAGGCTGCAGTCGCCTGGGAAGCGGAGGTGCAGGGGCGGCACCGGCCCGAGGGAGAGGGATGGGAACCGGGACACCGGAAAGGAGCATTTCCTCAGCATCCCGCAAGACCGCAAGCAGTTGATTGACCATGAAGAAAACCCTTAGGACATCGTGGTATGTGTAGAAAGCGGGGGTCTGTGTGGCGTGCGCTATTTCGTGGACAGTATCCAGGTACGCCATTGAATGCTCAAATATGAGAATTCGGTTGTAGTCGGTGATCTGAGGCGCTCTGGCTGAAGGTGCAATGCAGTAGACGTAGCTGTATCGCAGTTCCTGCTCAAACAGCTGCCGAACCGCGGGTGGGAGATTGGTAGGAAGTGACTCGGCCCACTCCCGCATGTCCAAGCACATGTTCCATATGTAGGAGATGGGATCCGGCAAGGGAGCTGAGCCGGATTGGTGAAGCTCCTGGTACCAGTGAGACTGAGCTCGTCGAAGCTGGAAGAGCAACAGAGCAGGATCTGCAGACTGCGGGCCAGAGATGGGTCCCGCGATGGATGCCTTGCGCCCTGGACCGGAAGCTTGAGGAAATGCTACATTGATTGTGTCGTCAGTGAACGAGAATGTTCGAGCATGCACCATGCTGATGGCTCTACATAAAACGGTCGGTTAGTACTCGATATACCGCGCTGGTGGCTTCGGGTGGTTGACGAACCGGTCAAGCGCGTACACGCAATAGAAGATCTTGCGCCGCAGGTCAAGGGTGCTTTTGTCAGTTACGTAGCTCATGTGGGGATCTTGATGGAAACCGAGATCAACGATGGCGCGAGCTGTAAATCCGATCAAGTGCCAGCTGTCAAAATGGGCTGGATCCAGCATGGCATACTGTGTCAAAAGCAGCAGAGACTGAATCTGCGTCACATAACCAGGCGCCAAGGCCCCGTCTGCAAAACACATTGCTCGAGCAGCAAACTCCATCCCGTTGGCATAGTGCTCATCTCCTCGAGAACGACTCTGGCAAGTCGAACCAATAGCGAGCACCAAGTACACCATCCAACAGTCAGCATCTTTGATCGCGCGGTCATCCTGCTGGTACACGTCATCAAGGGCTGTTAAGAGAGCGGTTTCTGAGAAGAATGGGAACAACGAAAACACGTTGCTCAGGTAGTGCTGAACAAGAGCATGCGCCGTCTGTCTCGGGGGCAGCCGTGCTTCGGTCGACTCTGGCAGCGCATTATTGATTGTGGCCGCAAGGACAAGCCGAGCAAAAGTCATGTTGCTGGAATTGGGTTCAAAGTCCCGGGTGGTTGCGTTGACCGATCTGCATATTATGAGTCAGAAGATGTGAACAACTCATCAAGTTCACGGCGCTCACAGAAATCCAAAATCTGACACCAGAGAATTGACATCCAAATTTTCTCGCTTGCGAGCAGCCTTCCGGTGAATCGCTGCTCGGATAACGGCAAGAGAATCTCTTCTGTCGACAAACTGGGAACTGAATGATGTATCAGTGTCATGGAGGGCCACAGAGGCCTTGCGCGACTTGGCAAATTGCAGGCGCTTCTCCAACTTTTCTATCCGGAGCTCCAGGGCGGCAACATAACTACATTGGACACGTCATGTGAGAAACCAAACAATGGGTGTGAGCTTTGGGTATGAACCGACCTCCTCTCTTTGCCTCTGGCAAACTGGTCATTAGCCGCGGAACACTCATTCACGCGGCCGGCCTTTTCGCAGGCTGTACACGCTGGTAGCTTGCCATCACACTGATTATTTCTTGTCAGTCTTGTGGGCGCAGTGCAGAGGGGCACGGGGCCAGGCTAAATCACCTTAACTTTGGCAGCGCGACCTTGAAAGCAAAGAAAATCAGCATATCGGAGGATAAAAAATTGATGACTACAGCAGTGAGCAAGGTCGTAGGGACGTACATCGAGAGCAGGCTGACACGGGACGTGAGACCCGTAGGAGGGGATTATGAGAGAAGCTGGCGCGGGGCATCTTGCTCGATGGCGCCTTAGCTCAGGACAGCAGTCCAAGCCGAAGCAGCGTCGTAAAGCGGCGCTTCCTTGAGCCTCTGTCACGGGTCACAGAGGAACAGGTTGTGTCGCACAAGCGTGGCGGGCAGGTGAGATTGAGGGGAGCTTCAATGAGGGAGGGCAGCTGGAATGTCGTTTTTCTGGCTTCTCCACCCGAAGAAGCGCAAGCTGCAGTAAGCTGCAGTGTTTTCTAGAACAGAGCCGCAGATGCTCGGGCCGGCTTAGTCTAAGGTCAGTAGCCAGAAGGTGTGGGAATTTTGCGTGCGCTGGTGGTGCTGTTGGTAGCGGTGCTGCTGCTGACAACGCGGGGCCAAGAGACGAAAGGACGAAACGAGGCTGGGGGGGGGGCAACAGCATGAGACGGACCAGTGACGGACAAGCGAGCGTACCGACGACGCCTGGGAGCTCAAAGCGTTAGGTTTGCGTCGACTTATTGCTGTCAAAGTGGAGGTAATGCAACCAATCCCCGGCAGTTGGAACCAGTCCGTGTCCTGGCACTAGATCCGGGGTCTCTGTGCTGGTGGTTTGACGGTGTCTTCGCAGGTGTCGTGGCGTGGGATGGTGCGAGAGCCTGTGTTGGACGGGGGGGGGGAAGCAGGGAGATGGACTTGAGCCAGCAAAGGGAGGGCCGGCAACGATGGATCCGTCGAAAGGACCCCTAACTCAGCGAGGCCGGGGCTCGAGAGTTATCGAACCAGATTCGCTAGGCTAGCTAGCACAAGTGGGAAGGATGGAGGATGAGGGGACGGAATCTTCGATGGAGCTTGGGAAGAGATGAACCCCGGTCAAAGTTGACCAGGTGGGGCAGCCAGCCGGCCGGATGATTAAATGCGACATTGGTTGTGTGTAGTGTAGTGTCGCACAAGCTAGTGCCTGCGTATGTATTGATGGGCAATGGGTGATAAGTGATGAGCGAGTAGCAGCCATTCGAAGCGAAATCGAGCACGTCGAGTGGCAATGTTGCAAAGCAAATGAATGCTCTGGTTGGCATGGCATGAGAAGTCAAAGAGCGCGCGGCTATGAGTGCACGGTGCTCTCAACCCTCTGAAACGAGTGGCAATATTGGATGCTCGAATGCCTACATATGGCGGCGCGATTCCAAGTACTTCCCAATACGTAGCTTGAGTTGCCCCAATGTCGGATCCGCCAAACAGCCAGGGATGGCGGCTACAAGAACAAGTTAAAGCAATGCCAGTAACCATGAGTGGCGACCCGGGGGCCGGTTCGGGAAGGGTTCCGAGGTTTAATGGGTTTGCCGGTGAGATAGATAAGGTGAGGCGGGCGGGATAGAATGGGCTGGCGGACTGGTGGATTTGCCCTCGACCCCGAGAGTTAGCACCGGCGCGTTGTGTGAGAGCGGCCGTGGTACGTGTTTGTGCGACAGCCTGTCAGTCCATGGCGCGCATGTGTGTCTCGGCCCCAACTCGAAGTCGCCGTTTTGGCTTGAGTTGTTGCGATGCGTGGCCCCACTGAATTGAGTCTCACATATCGCGACGGCCTCCACCCGTGGAGACACGGGATTCAGGTGACGGCAACTTCCTTTTCGCATATCCAGATGGGAGCAGCAGACGATACATGGTTTCTCCCGTGAACGACTATCTTGCGCATCGCATCGAAACCCGTCTTGGCCTAGCCGATGGCAGGCGAGGAAGGGCGCTAAGGCGTGACATGGGTACTTGGGCGGATGGGACCCTGGGCGAGCCTGGGGTCATGGTCAGGTCACAGGAGCTGGAGATTGGATAGATCGTGGGATGAGAGGGGCTACTAAGTGACGAGACTTTTTTTTTTTCCTTTTCCTTCGTCAGCGACCCATGGGGAGGGGTCAGAGTCCATAGCTAGAAGCCATTGGCACGGTTGCCGGCATCAAGGAACTGCGAATTGTGCTTTTCAAATCCAAAAGCAACAGAAGGGTCTGTTTTCTTTTTTTCCTTTTCTTTTTTTTTTTCTTTTAGCTTGGAGGCTGGACCGTTCCAAGGGCGTGGCATCCCCGTTCCGAGCCTCTAATAACCCAATAACCCTACTCGCTAGTTCACAAGGTGCGTGATTGTGCGTGCGTGTGCGCAGGGTACAGGGACGCCGATGTATATGTATGGGCCCGGAAGGGGAAATGCAGAGGCTCAGATTGGATACAAAATTCAAATTCAAGCCGGCTTGCAAAGACGGTTGATTGTTTGGGCCGGCAAGACTCTCCACGCCATAGGCTGAATATGCTGGCGTCAAGCCCAAGAGGGGCAGCGAGGTTTTTGGTGCCATGTTGCGGCAAGAATGGCGTGAGACGAGGTGTCCTCTCTGCCAGCCCTGTTGAGATGACGCACAAAGCGCACGCTACAGGCAGATCCGACAAGCTGTGAATACGGTCGCACTATAGACGGAGCACGATGGACCCAGTACATGTATCTGTGCGACGGGGTTTCATCTCACATAACAAAACACACCTTCACGAGTGGACGTGTTGACGTCTCGCTCATTTTACCTTCGCCGGGGTGCCCTAAATTGCCTATTCCGTACACGGACAACCCTCAACCCACAGACAGGTGCTCCCTCGTACATCAATATCAATACCAGATCTCGCCAGCTGCATTGCACTTTGAAGAAAAAATCAATCGAGCTCGCGGGTCGGGTCCCCGGCAGGGGTCTGCATTTCAACCGTGAAGGTAGGCAATTTTTAGATGTTCTAAACATTCTGGACTCGATTCCCCTTATTCCTTAGCTGACAGCTGACCAGCGGCCATCCTGTCATCGACCCAGAGATCTGCGCTAGAGCTTGGGCTAGCCTGCCCGGGGGGGGAACTCTAGTTTCTTTCCATGGTCGCGCCCACTTTTCCCGATGCATCCCTCCGCCTGTACCGCAGCTCCGCGGTCATGGCTGTGAGTGAAGTCATGGCATCCCCCCCCCCCCCTCCTTACCCTGTCCCCCTGCTTTTGAAACGACGAGGCTCGTGGTGCCTGGGGGTGTATCCCGGGATGCTGGCCGCTTGGTTTCGTGGCACGCCATTACCTGGATAAGAAAGTGGTGGATTTGCAACAAGCAAAATAGAAAGAAGAAGAAATATGATAGCAGTGCATTGCGAGGCACAGACTGCCACAGCAAAAGAAATACCGGAAACGGCATACAAGTGACTTAACCGAGAATGCCAGTCATAGTCGCGACACATGGTACCGATTGCCTACATCAAGTACAGCGCACATCCTGCCTAGGTAGGCAGCCGATTGCAAGCGCAGGCACCACACCGTGCAGAAGTACCATTGGCATGGCACCGACATATCATCTGTCACTTGTGTCATCATCGAATACCAGCCTTATCCCCGTTTCCCCGTCGCTTCTCTGCCTTGAATTTGCGTTCGGTATAGGTAACCGAGACAGCGAGCATGCACCTCGACCAACGAAGGAACCTTACCCTAGACTGAACCCACTCCCACCACTCCCGCTACTCCCATCACCACTACCACGGCACCCCACGCACACCTACGCACACCCGTGTATTGTCGGTCTGGTGGTTTGAGGTGCTCTGTCGCTTTGCCCCTCCTTCTCCCATCCGCATTCGTTCATCCAGGCAACGGCTTTTTTGCTTCCTGCCACCGGCGCTCCCTCTCCTCGCCGTATTGTCTCGACGACATTTCAGCGCCTCCCTTTTTGACGCTCCGCTGCCGCGCCGCAGACCCATTTGCCTTACTGTTTTTGCTGCCCTGGCACAGTAGACGTTGTTACTTTGTTGCTTCCTGGCTGTGCCGCGCCAGTTCGCCCTGTCTTGCCCGTCTCCACGTCGTCTCCATCTGTATACCTTGGTGCCATCCTTCCCGTCTTCCACCAAATCGCCTGTTTCCGACGACTGCGCGACCCGCAGTGCCGTGCTCGCGACTTCGCCGCTCTCGAGACTCTGAATGCTCGCCCAACCCACCATCTACGACTGAACAGACACTGAACTTCCGCCGATTCGTCCAATGGACGCCGCAGCCATCTTCCGGCAGGGCATGGGCCCTGTTGGACCTCGAATGAACCACCCGTTCATGGGCCATGCTCACCAGCAGCCACTGCCACCACCGCCGCAGCAGCCATTCCACAAATCAAACCCTTCGCATGATGACAATTCGGATGGCGAGTCCGGTCATCGCATCGCTCATACACTAACGGCTTGCTGCCGCTGCCGACAGGTACGCACCCTTGCGCATCTGGCCGCGAGCCCCGAGTTGGGCTGTCGTTGCTAATGCCCCTCCTATGTAGAGAAAAACACGATGCGATCCTACGCTGCCGCGCTGCCTGCCCTGCGAACGCTCCGGATCCGTTTGCGAGTATCTTGATGCCGCCAAGGGTCGCAAGATTAACCGCTACTATGTCATCAAGCTGCAAGACAAGGTGAGGCAATTGGAGGCGGAGCTGAGCCAGTATACGGACGAGGATGAATTTCCTAGGAGCACCGAGGATATTGTCCGGCCCGGCGGAATGATTCGGTTGAACGGCGGTGACGAGACCCCGCGATACCTGGGAGCCAGCAGCGGCATTGCCATGACACGAATTCTGATGGAGGAGGCTAAGCGGTACACTGATTCCAAGCGCATATCCGATCTCATCCCGAGCGTTCGGGCGCGCCAGGCTCGCATGCAATCGATCCAGATGACCGGCCCGGCGGCGAATCGCAGAAAGAGTTATCCCATGATCAGCCAGCACCCTGCTGAGAGCCTGCCTACGAGAGCTGTTGCCGATAAACTGGTAGAGATTTTTAACCAAAAAGGCGAGTATTTCCCGGATTGTCCTGATCAGAACCTGCCTGGTTCCGCTCCCACTAACGATGCAACAGCTCAAGTTTTCTGGCCTCTGTTGCATGAAAAAGATCTTCAGGATGACATTGATGCGGCATACAATGGTGACACTGACCCTCATAGAACCTTTCTCGTTCGCATGGTCATCGCCATCAGCTTGCAAAAGCTAGACACGCAATATGCTGGCTTGGCGGATAGTTATTACTTGGCTGCTATGCAATACTTTGAGGACATTGTCCGCAACAAGGACCTGAAGACGTTGCAATGCCTGATCTTATTGGGCCAGTACTCGCTTCTTACACCCACAAGAACGCCGATCTACTACGTGGTTGGCCTTGCCACCAGAATTTGCCAACAGGAAGGCCTTGCTAGCGAAAAAACAATCTCAACAGGCTATAACCTGGACCCAAAGACAATCGATTTGCGGCGGCGCATCATTTGGACCGTGGCTGCCATGGAGTATGGCTTGGCGCATAGCATGGGTAGACCCAATAGTTTTGCCACAGGAGATGACCGCATGGATGTGGAGTTCTTTGCGACCGTCGACGACGAGAATATTACCGAACATGGCATCAAGCCGGGCCCCCAGAACGAGCGCAAGCTCGTCGCTATCCACTTCTACAAGATGCGACTTTGCCAAGCCGAGATTCGCAGAACTTTGTACGAGAAGAAGAGGCCAGAGCCCAAGGATGACTCGCACCCATGGTACCAAAGGGTGGAAAAGATGAACCAGGACTGGCTGGACTCTTCTCCTGAGAATCCTCAATGGTGCAGACCTTGGTAAGTGTTGACCCCGCCGCAACAGATGTCCGAGGCAAGACCCTGGGCTAACAAGTTTGATAGGTTTGCTGGCAGATACCACCAGATGCGAATTTTCATGTACAGGCCGTCCCCCCAGGTCCCGAGGCCGTCCCCCCGGGCAGCCAAGCTCTGCTTTGATAGCTCTGCCTACATCATTGATCTGTCAACCAAGCAGATGGAGAGCGGAATGGACATCACATGGGTGTTCCTCTTGACTGTCAATATGGCGCTAAATACCTTGCTTTGGGCTGTCTCGTACCCGTCAGTCCGACAGCAGCACCCCCGCGAAGAAGTGGAAAAGCTTGCGAACATGTCCCTGGATGTACTCGATCGATGCGCGGAGCGGTGGCCTGGAACCGCCTCCGCCTCTCAGCTCTACCAGATATTCGCCAAAGCCTGCCTTCAGAGCTACGACTCGCGGCAGCCAAACAACTTCTTCACAACTCCACCATCTTTTGCAGATCCCAGCTCGCCCCCCGAGGCCTTCTCCAACCCCATCACGCAGCCGTTTGCGAACCCGCCCCAGTTCAGCTACGTCTTCGACTCGCCGCCAGAGCAGATGAACAATTATGCTTTCGACCCCAACTTCCCACCGCCACAGCCCACATTCCGATCCAACTCGATCTTCTGCAATCCCGCTAGCAACGAGCCCACCGGCCGAAGGTTCTCCTACTTCCCTCCCGAGTTCACCCAGCCTGGAGATGGAGCCCCTGATGACCCAACGCCACCTGCGACGGCTACCCCTGAGGCACATATGACGTCGCCCCCTGACCACATGTCTGAACAGCTACCGACGCCACCCGATTCAGCCCTCACCGGCACTATGACGACGCCTGTTTCTGTACTCTCTCCACCTACCACCATGACGCACCACACCACGCCCAATTTGACACAAGCGTCGCCAGTGCCGTTGTCCGCGCATACCAACATGTCACCCCCACAGAAGCCTATGCCTCACTCCAGCCCGGCTTTTTCAATCCCGCCGACCACTCAAGCTGCTTCTATGCAACGGCCTCTTCCCACCGCCAATGGTGTTGGCGACTGGTTCTCACCACCGCCTCCCTTGATTTCTCCTTTTTCGTTTGGAAACATGAGCAACAGCTTCTTCAACGACGGCATGGCTGCCGTTTCCGGCAACTATGGCGATATGTCAGGTGCTGGACTCGGCCTGCAGAATCTCGGCCCCGGCGGCATGAATGGACCGCAGCCAGATTGGAGCTTTGCTCGTCAGGGCAGCCTGACTCAATCGCAGCAGCTGGAGCTCATGAATGTACTTGAGACAGAGGGCATGTGCGACATGGATGCCTTCTTGAACGGAAATGCAGCGCCTAATGCCAAGTGGTTTTCGTAGTTATTTTCATGTATGGATACGCCATTGACGAATGGGTGGGAGACGGGGTTACATGCATAATAGGCGTTAATTTACTGTGGAACTATTGACATATAGAATTAGAAGCTCCTTTTTTTCTTCTTGGGATACTAGTGTCAATCATAGACCCAGGCTCTGAATCTACAGCTTTCTGTATCCTGTACCTGATATGCCCTTGCGTGAGGTCGTAGCAAAATAGCAGCTCTGCCAGGCCCGATGCGTTTCAAGCTTGATCCTAACCCAAGGGGCAAACCTGGTCCAATACCCTCTCCCTCGCCCTCTTGCTTTCCTTTTGGGGCAGTGTTCCTAACCGGGGATATCTAGCAAAAACACACAAACAGCCACCAATATTGAGCGTCAATAGCACTGGCTTTGATTTCAAACATTTTCATTCCCCCCTCCCCTTCCCCTTCCCCTTCCCCTTCCCCCCTCGCACTTGACCCTTGCCTTCCGTCCTTCAAATAAGGGAGAAGAAAAAACAAGAAAAGAAAATAAAATGAGAAGAACCATTGTCAACCAGAAACGGTAGGTTCCACAGTCTCTCCTACTCCAAGATTTCTCATGGTGTCATCCAATCCTTCCATCTTGACAGGTTTCTTGGTGCGCTTCTTCTTTCTGGTTGCGCCCTTAACCTTTGGGGCCTCTCGGAGCCACTGTGCAATGGCGGAAGCGCGCTCGCCGTAGAAGGCAGTCGGGTACTCTGGGATACCGTCGGTAGGCAAAGGGTCAGTCCCCGGACCATCGTCAACAACAAGATTGGTGACAGGGGCGCCGGGGACGTTTGCAGGTGTGTCGTCGGTCGTGCCCTCTGTCTCTGGATTTTGTTCGGTTGGGGCCTCGTCCGAGATGACAGCCCTGAACTTTTTGACACCTGGGTTATCGTCATCCACGATGGCTTCGAATTTTATGTTGTTGACGCCGCGTTTCTCACACCAAGCTTTGAGAATGGCTTGCTTGCGAGCCTCCTTGATGCGCTCCGCTTCGGAGGGCTCACCGTTGATCATGGCCGCTGCTGCCGAGGCGGCTCGTTCGAAGCTGGGCCCATGGCGGTGCTCGCACTTGTCGTGGTGAGGAAGCGGCGCGGGTGCAATCAAATCCTCCCACGAACCATCCAACTGTAACCAATTATCCATCCTGTGGACCAGATCGATCCAGTCGGATCTCGCAGGAGACCTACCCCCTGGGAAGATGGGATACCCGTCAGAAAGGCGAGCCAGTCGAGCAACCATGTAGGCGTGGCGGAGGAGTTCCTTGGTTGATGTTTGAACAAGGCAATGGCAGAGCAATACGGAATGTAGCGCATCTGATAGAAGAGGATGAAAAGTGGAAGCCTCGCAGGTGCTCGTGTAGCCAGCTGGGGGCACGTCCTTGGGCTCCTTTGGGGGGAAAGGAGGAATGTCGGAGGGCGGAACCGCTGCGAAGAGCTCAGATATTGGGTAGATTTTGTATGGTTCAATTGGGGGACCGGTATCACTGGATCGAGGGTTGCGGATGCCATGAGCAGCGACATTGACGCGCTCGTTGAAATCAACAGGGACTCGAACAGGGAGCTTTGGTGCATACTCGATAGTTGACAAAAATGCCATGTAGTCACGGAGAGATCGCTTCGCACAGGTCTTGACCATTTTGCGAGATTCTTCCTGGCTCAGCGGAACACCCCCATTTGTCTCCGAGGTGGGTTTTTCATCAGCGCGGTTTGGTTCTGCGTGCCCGTTTTGGTCACCAGAGGGCTGCATGGCGATTTTCAGGTGTTGGCAAGCCAGCGAAAGATAGGCGTTGGCGCGGAAGAACAGTAACTGGCTTTCCAAACTGCTTGGCTGATCCTTTTCAGCCAGGATGATATCTTGAGGTCTCCTCATGTTCCAGCTGGACCCTTGGTATTGTTGCAAATCTCGATCCACCGAGCTGTGAGGCTCTTGATGACGCCGGTGCACTGACAATGCGAGAGTGAGATCGTGGACCGCGCCTTCATAGTCTCCCATGAGATTCTTGGCCAAGGCAGTGGTCCTCAGGAACTCAGGCTCAGTTGGTCTCTCTGCTATGATTTGGTTTAAAGGCTCCAAGCTAGTAGACGCCATGAGCTGGCGGGAGGGGATCTTTTCATGAAAGAAGTGTACGTATTGGGCATCTGTATCTTCCGGGTTCCGCTGCAGCACCAGCGTGCCCACAGACTCGAGGGGCGATGCCTCCTGCATTGTAGCAACGCTACTTGCGATTTCATTCAGACGATAGGCACGGCCAAGCTTCTGGCTTGCCTGCTCTCGCATTCGGAATTTTCGCTCCCGGCTCAGCCTCACCGAGTGCCCGGATCCTCCCATGGCAAGCGAGGTCATGGAAGCGTCCTCTGGAAGGCCGCCATTCACATTGGTGAGGATGGGCGAGGATATGCCACTAGCAGCCCTCACAGCCAGGTTCGTCGCCTCATCGACCAAACGCCGGATCTTTACGAGATCGAAAAAGGTGGCATGGTCAATTGGACGGGGCCGCAAGGTGCTGTAGTTGACATTCGCAACGGTTTCGAGGACCTCGGTCGGCACCTGCAGCCAGGTGCCGTGCCAGGAAGAAATGTATCGCCAATGCCTAGCCAACCAGTCAGAGCGCGTTGGGGATATAGGTGTATAGTTTCGCGGTGCAGAAGATGATGGAAACGTAGGGAGAAAATTGGTGGTCAGAAGGAAAACTTACTTGTTCCGACATATTATGAGCGGAGATGATGGAGACTGCGTGCCAGAGGCCGGGGACTGCTCAATGGGGGCCGACGAAGCAGGGTTCTGGTCCTCCAAGTCGGGGGCCTTCTTGGGACCCTTCTTGGCCATTGTTGGATTTTTTCCCCCCTCGCTCCGGCTAGATCATCGGGGCTCGCAGCAAAGGAACGACTGCCCGCGCGGGCCGTGCTGTCGGCAGCTTGGAGACGGAAGGGCCGAGTGGGCGCCGCCGGGACGTCGGTTTTTCTTGGTGGAGGGGGGTTGGCCAAGCGTGGGGTAACTATTCCAGATGAGACGACGACGGGGTCAGGTTTTCATCAGTGCGTAACGTAGAGGGGAAAAGAGTGGAGATGCGAGAGTGCCGCTGAGGTGCTGACAATGGGCATCCAATTGCCGAGCAAGAGTCAGAGTTGTTTGGGTTCAGCAAGACGGGGAAAAAATCAAACCGAGCAGAATGTACGGCATCTTCCGCAGGCAAAACTGCTCCAATCAGTACGTTGTTTGAGCTCTGCAGGTTTTGCAGTGTTGGATAAAACGATCACGTGAAGTGAGATGCCGCAGCCGTGGCACCCAGCTGTTGTTGGTAAACACCGAGTGGTGGCCTTGTCTCAATATATCATTCTAGGGCATAGGGCTTGCTCGATTAAGAAGGATTGCGTGTTTGGCCCTTTGTTTGATCATGGTTTGCGTGGCGCGCTTGCCAGTCACGACATGTACTAGTGGTCTCAACGGCAGTGCCGTGTTAGCTGCAAAGCAGTGAGGGCTGCCTAGGTAGGTAGGTCATTAGAAGCCTTGCTTTGAGAATTGGTCATGTTATGCTGCTGTAGATTCAGAGTCCTCAGTCGGAATATCTGGAAAAACTTCGTTGTGTTCCAGTCACAAACACTTGACCCGTGACGCCAAACCACCATATCATCATTCATCATTCACCATTCATCATCATATAATGATTCGTACCAATGCCTCGATTACTCCTATTCTTTTGCTACAATGGTACGTTGATATGTCATATCTTCATATCTCGAAATACAAACTCCAGACCATACTTTGACGCTCCCAAATGCCACAAACGCCACTCCCAATAGTCGAAACCTCGAATACAACAACTACGGCTAGAACATTACGAAATAGTCCTCCGACGATCAAAAACCCGTCTTAAATGATATTGCTTGTTAAAGGCTCCTTCAGGTACCCGACACCTGCAATACTGTGGTTATTGGCCTTCGTTTCTCGGAGGGGAAGTCGGAGAGTATCTCGCGCAGGCTCCAAGAGCGACTGCCTTTTGCTTTCGGGGGCTTCTATAACGAACTCGTTGTGGAGGAACAAGAGGAGCGCTTGAATATCTGCTTTGGTTGTCATGGCTCCAAGACTGGCACGGACAATACTGGAACAAGTCGAGTTAGCCCTCCTCTTGCTGATGGTTACAAGCTGAAAAACTTACCCAGTAGGCCTCCCGTTGATGATAGCAATATCTACGGAGCCACAAGCATGACCCGAAGAGAACATTCGATTCCATTCCCACTCCTCGTACTCGAGGGCTTTTGAAACGCCACCAGGGCAGCAGACGCCTAAGAGAAGACTGTCAGTTCATTGGTTCCTCCGTATCATATGGATCCAGTGAGATATCCTACCTCCAGCCCTAATGTAGACGCCTGAATCGTTGGCAAGCTTCTCCACCTCCGTCCAGGGAACATACGTTCCATCGTCTCTCATGATGTTGAAAGCAAATGTGGCTCCTTGTCTCGTTGGATCTCCGTACATGGAAGGATCGTCAACATAGACTTCAACAACTGGGGCGCCGTTGGGATGCTCGAGAGCAACAAGACTCTTGTATAGAGAACGAGCGAGATAGTTGCAATGGCGAGAGACGACATCCTATTACCTTGTTAATAACAGCTTGCCATTCAACATGGAGGTGACATTACCATCGAACCATAGAGCCTGATGTGCGTATCAATAGCTAGACCGAGTGCGAGGATGTTGTGGAACGGTAACGTCCCGTCCTCAAGGCCATCATGGATACTCCACCTGTCGTACTGGTCTCCAATACCAGGAACCTTCTTGACAATACGTCCGTCTCCGTTGAAGGGAGACATTTGAGCGATCGTGCCTCCTCCGAAGTACTTGCGCAGATTGAGAATATGACCCGAGGATCGTCGAACAATCAGGGCGCCAAGATCGGGAAATCCGAATACTTTGTAGAATGAGAGACAGGTGAAGTCTGGCGCGTCACTGGGGTCGTTGAAAAGAGATCTCAGAGAACTTGTCATGGCAAGGGCTGCGGCGTCAAATAGGGTATACGTATTTCGAAGCTGTGGGTTCTGTCGGATTCTTCCTACCCACCCCTTTGGCAATCGGCGTCCGCTGAGATTGGACTGACCGGGGTATGCAAATAAACCCAGGCTTGTGGATTTGGAATTTCGAACACGGATATTGGCAGGCTGGTCTAACCAACGTTCAACCTGGTGGTCGTCCTCAAAGCAGTGATAGTTTCCAGAGGTGAGTTCTCGAACTCCGATGATGCTGCTGTGCGCCTCTCGATGGTATCCGTACCAGAAGCTCCTGTCTGGGGTCTTCTCTCCTAGATCACGAAATCCATCGGCAACGAGCTTGATAGCGGCGGTTGCGTTGGCCACAAAGACGAGATCGAAGTACTTGGGATCGGCCCCTAGAAAATCCAAAGCTTTTGCGCGGACACTATCCACCATATCTCCTGACAGTTTGGCGGGAAGATTCTCGGAGTGTGGGTTCCCCCAAAGATTGCTGATCATTGCATGAGAGAAGCTGCTGACAAGAGATCGGGCATATATCGTAGCACCTCCATGATCGAGATAGGCCCCTGGAAATCCGAGTCAGCGACGAGATTAGTGGTGGCGAGGGAGGAGACCAATTGCATACCCTGTGACATGTTTGGATACTCGTCATCCCGAAACTTTTCCACGGCAGAATTGTATTCCATGGTTGATCGACCCGTGACTGACCGCCTTGGCCGAGGAGGGAGAGGAGAGACTTCGATCTGGACGCCCAAAGGTTCCGAATCAGCCAGGACCTCCATGATGGAACGAAACATGTCGACCTATATAGTAGGCAAACGGGGAGGGTGGGACAAAGCGAATGCAGGGGAGAGGGAGTGGGAAGGGGGAGGGGAGTCTGAGGGGGAGCGTGGCTCAAATAGAAAACGGTTTCTGGTGAGTCAATCTATTCAATTCCACAAACAAGACATACCAGGAGTGAGGATGGCATGTAGGAGGGATTGGATCGTCGGTCAAGGCCGCGTGCTGGGGCTGTTGGTTAGTGGCTGCGGGTCGACGCCACCCAAAATCCAATAAGCACGTTGACGATTGTGAACAGTGGAAACCAGATGGTCGTGTCGACGATCAACTGGCTGGAATCAAGTCGACGGGAAGAGCCGATTAGCAACCCGTTAGAACCTGAGACTATCTTAGATTTGGAAAATGTCCCATGGATTAGCGCATCTCTGACTGTTTTTTTCTCTTTCTCTTCTTCGCATTCGAGAGGGGGTAGCCTCATGATTATATATTGGCGTGGACTACCTGGCCCGCCTTCAAGCCACGTTCCGGCTCCTCGGCGTTCCCATCGGGCGGGCTGCACAAGCCCGTCTGCATTGCCATTTTGGAGACTTTTCTAGAACCAATAGTCGTGTATTAGTCCCAGCCGGGCCTGCCGCAGTGAGTTCTGCATGTTCAGCTCGATGCAGGGCTAGCACAATCAATGGATGCTCATCCTTGCCAGACCTAGAGACCAGGGGACCGCAGGGCTGAATGGAGCCGAGGCTCCGAAGGGGAGCGAGGGTTCTGGGAGAGGGGATCCACAGGGCTGAGGCCGAAGAGGCTATCATCGTTCAGCTTTTGGGGTTAAGATTCAAGAAGCAGACTAGCTTGGTGCTAAATGTGGTCACGGCGGAAGTGAGCCGCGATCTCGGGGACCACTCGACATTATGCAGGAAGGTGAATGGAGATACAGGGGACGTGCGTGCGCTGTTGAGATTTCAGGGTAGATGTACAGTATGCTGACATTGCTTTGGCTGGTGATGAGGTCACGGAGGCTTTCGGCGACACACTCGAGAATCCCATAGGCCCGTGGTCACCGGTGACTGGGATGCTGATTCCTTCCATCCAGGGCCCGTCTGACAGGGCCCTCCTTCCCCACCAAAGTTGGGTCTATTCTGTGGACCATTCGTCTCACCCAAGTCCTTCCAGCAGGCTAGTGTTAGTGTAGTGTAGCTAGCTCTTTGAACAAGAGTATTTTTTCCAACACTGATTCCTGGGATGGCGGACAATCACGATCTAATGCCTTATTAAAAGAGCCACGCACCTCTCGATTCCTCATCTAGCCCTGTTGGCGTCGAATTCAAATTGCAAGCCAGCACCTACCTGATAACGTACTGGCGGTGAAATATTATTGATTCATTCCTCTGTTTGAGTTGTAGACTGGTGTTTGCCCTCTCACTATCGAGATAGAATTCGGCCTAGCAGGATCGATCGTTTACCAAGGCAGAACCAGGTTGTCGGAATATCCTAAAAAAAGCCACCAGCGTGAGACAGTCAAACGACACCACAGCTTAGCCTGGGAATATTGCCTGTAAATCGGATCGAAAAAACTTTGCTTCTGGTTCCGCGGCTTTTCAAAATTCAGCGTGCATGTCTGATGGGTAGACTGTTGCCCCAGTGTGGGTTCGCATTATGGCAGTGAAATTAAGCGAATATCCCACTGATAGGACATTAACGAATTTTAGTTGGTTCTCAACACTTAGCTCTTGCTGACCGTTGAAACCGTGCAGCGGAGTTGCATTGTGCAGCAACTCTGCAAACGGTCTTGCGAGACATACACTATTGGGTGGCCGTGCCATGGACTTTGCCCCTCGCCGAACTCAATGTCAAAAGAAGAACCTTTCTCAATTGCGTTAGGTGAAATCGACGATCGAAAAAAACACCAGACAGCTGTAGATCTGTCCCTCTCCCCTCTACGAGAGGAATTTGGCGAATGTTCGTTGCGTTGGGATTCTGTCATGAAGTTGTGTTGCCAAGTGCACTGACGAGATACTATCTTTACGCAAGGGTTAACAGTGTCTTGCATCGTCATCGTCAAACGCAGGATTCTTGCTAGAGCCGAAGTTGCATTGCTAGTGTTAGGTCAAGTGTTACACAAAGTCTTGGCTTGCCTTTGCGATTCAGAAGGAAATGGTCAAGGTGAATTTCTTGTTCATTATAGCTCTAACATACAATTTTCTTTTTCCATCAATCGTATCCTCCACATTACTGTATCCCCAACAAAGTTGATGTGTCAAGGGGGAGGGCCGCCCCTGGGGGTGGCACGTGACATGTGAATCAAATAATCAAGGGCCTCTTGGGCCCTTGCAGGGTCTCTTGGACCTAGAATAGATAATCAAATCTCCTCCACGCGCATTTCTGTTCCACATGATACCATTGCCACATCGAAAGTCCTGATACGCTGTTGCTGGTTGATTCACACCATTTGATGCCTTCTGCTTCAGACTTCTTGGCTGCACCTGACTTCCTCATCATAGCATAGCCAAGGCGGCAACGGATCCGGCCAGTACGATAGACACAGGGAACAGCTTTGAAGAGCCTGAAGTAGGGCCAGGGGTCTGAGTTGAGGAGGAGCCGCCGGAGCCAGTGGAAGAAGCTCCGCCGGACTGAGCGGGAGGAGTGTAACTAGCGTTTCCAGAGGAGGTACCGTTGCCACTCAATCGTGCAAAGTTGGCGCAGGTGAGGCGGGTCTTGTTGGCGTAGTGGATAACAATGGATCGGTTTCCGAAGAAGGCACCGATACCCTCCTTGGTGGAGGCATACAAGTCGACGTAGCTAGCTTCAAAGGGATCCGACTTGAGGGTACCCCACTTGCCGCTGAGATCTCCCACCTCGCAAGACTCGGGCTTGGAGCTGTCACAAGCTGGGTCATCAGTACGCTTGTAGGGGTCCAGATGGGCCAAGGTATCAGTGCAGTTGCCATCCTCAGGAACAGGGAAAGCGTGAAGGTGGTATTCTATTCGGTGTTAGAGAGAGAGGGGATACGCATGTGTGTCTGGAGCACTCACTGAATGGGCCACCCTCCTTGGGGAGGTTGGAAAGCTTAACTGAGAACTGGACACCCTCTCCGTCCTTGCCCGCGGTGGCACTCACGTATCCCTCGACGTTGCCTTCAAGAGCAGCAGCCTTGAAGAAGGGCTCCTCGGGGAATGTGGCCTTGTACGTGACACCGACAGGGTTATCATTAACAGCCTCAGCATTTTGGCCAACGACCTGGCCAACGAGGACCGCGGACAGGGCGGCAACAGAGAGAGAAGCTCGCATGGTGAATTCAAGTGTGGATGAACACGGGAGGTGATGATGACGATGACGATGGTCGGGTTGGGTTGTGACAGGAGTGTAGGATGGAAAATGCAAAGACAAGGCGGGTGGGAGGTCCCTTTTACGTCTCTGGTATGAATCACGGTGGAGAGGAGAGTGAGACCCAAGCACAATAGGCTGCTCGGCAGGTGGCAAGCGCGGGCAATTAGACTTTTATAAACAAGCCCGGCCAAGGGATTCCAAATGTTGCCCTTGAACGACGTGGCTGTGACCAACGGTGCCCACTGGTGTGTGACAGGCCGCCTGAAAGCCCACGAAGAGGCCCCGTCGCATATAGACGAGCCAAGAAGAGTGATGCAACACCCAGGCGCGTGGGGGAGGTTGGGCCTGGAGCCAGGGCAACATACGCCGCCGTGCTTGCTGTTAGTCGTCCGCCCAACGACGATTGGTAGTCAGCGAACACGGGGGCTCGGAGCGATGGCGCCGTGCCCGTAGTTGTCCCACAACGAGTCGCTGTTCTCTGGAACGGGAGGCGGTGCCCGCTGTCTCTCTCTCTTTTATTTTTATTTTTGGTCAATGGCTTGCAGCTCGCCGTGAGCGCGGCTGTTGGGCTTGATCGCTAAGGGTGACGGCGGAGGCTGTGCTTTTTCTCCCGTCCAGTGAAGCCGTGGCACAAGCGCCGAGCACAGATCAGTAGGAGGAAGCAGACACCACACGTAGTCACGCTGCGTGCAACATTGCATGGTTAATGCCCGTAATTACAGGACTAGTGCGTGAGTGGGATGCTCGCTGGCTGTGGTGCTCGAGCGTCGAGCAGAGCGTTCCAGCAGGAGCAAACAGTCTTGGCTGAGGGAGATGAATGACGATCTTCGTCTGGATTATAGATCAGGAGCTTATTTTTTTTATTAAACAAAATGCCGCTTGGCAAGGGGCCTTTGTGGGTGGATGACGAATTGCCAGGGATTTAGGCGTATCGTTTCGCTTTCCAGTGTTTCGGCCATCTCTCATCAGCCACTGGCGCACCTCTCTTCGCTACTCACGCATGGCTGGGCGTTTCCCAGTCAGCACGAACTAGCTAATGTGTGGGATGTGTGATGCGGGCTTGTCGGCTTCACCCAAAAGAATGGGCAGCCAAGAAAAAAAACAAAACAATGCCAGTGGTCTCCATCAATGTACATGCTCCGGACTCTGCGGCCTCCGCCAACCAATTTTACTTGGCGCTTACCTGAGAGGCACTGCAACCCCGGGGGTTGGATCTGTCACTAATTCCTCAGAAACATGCCAAGGAAATGCGATCTGCACTCGCCTATGCCGCCTACAGAAAGCATGACGAGGCATTGCTGGTGGGATCCTCCTCTGAGTTTCGCAATTGCTCGGCCCTCCAGAAACTAATTAAGCTTATTGGGGAGCGACCGAAAGCCCGACATTAGAAATAACTGATCTCGGCTTTTCAAAAGGCGCGAGTACGAATGCCGAGTTAATGCTACTTCGGGAGAAGCGATTTGGAAACTTCAATCGAATCCCGAGGATCCCGCGGATCACTCTTTTGACTTTGTTTCAAAGGGAAAGATATTCTCCTCCTAAAGACAGCCATATGGCGATTGAGGTTCTTTCCAGATACCCTGACTTTCCGGGGGAATCGTTGCCGGCAATTATTCAAATCTGCTTGCATGGTCGGCAGTGGCCCTCCCCCTGCCCACTGAGATCTGAAGGGGAGCCAATGGTGTGGCGCAACATATGTGGCGTAGTGGATTATTCACTATGTCATGTGGCTGGGCTTCCAGCCTTATCAGTGAGGCAACACGCTTAGCTGCGTCCCGATAGCGCCAGGAGCAACACGTCCATGCAGGCAGCTGTATTCGCTTTACCATCATCAATCTCGACGACAGCCCCTCGGTCCATCACGCACGCAACGCAATCCACCCTCGTTTATTCCGCCAATCCAATTCCCAACTCTTGCCCATCATGAAGCCCGTTGTCAGCGCCTTCAACGCCTGGTCTTGGTTCGCCAATCCCAACCACCCTTGCTTCAACACGACATAGCTAACATCGCGCTTCGCAGCGTCGTCATCTCCGTCTTCGCCATCGTCATCCTGAGCGTCATTGCCTCCCTATTCCGCAGCGGCCACGAAGAGTTTGTCGGCGGCAAAGATGACCCCGAGGACGGCAAGGCGGTGGCTGGTACCATCTTCACTGCTGTCTTTGTCTATCTGGTACGTCATGTATCCTGCATGCGCCATTCCTGGCCTCGAGCCATCACTCTATCGATTCCGTATACGCGTGCGCATTCGCTGACCGTTTTCAAAGGGATTCTTCGTCTTTTGTGGACTTCAGGGACTCCTACACATCCGAGAGAGCCGGAGGGGCGCGATTGCCTTGTAACGATATCATCAGCGGATAGAACAAGAAGTGGAACCGGGCGTTCTGGGCACTTTATCGATTTGAATTTGGGCTGGGTGTTTAATTTTGAGGGTGGTGGCTCAGTCTGGCACCCCGTTGGAGAAAGAGAGCGCGTCTCAATGGACTGGTAATCATCAAGTGCGGGTTATGGGCAAGCCCGTCGTGTACTAAATGGTCGAATATCTAGATGAATCATTCCACCTTATTGCCTTTGCCTCTCTGGCATGCCTCGGGTCGTGGAACGTGATTCGGATGATGAGTGTGATGGAAAGAGAAGGTGAAATTGGGTGTAGTCTATCGCATTCACATGATGTTGCAGCTACTCTCTGGACATGAAGATTTTGTGCTTCAAAGATGGACTCATGTTCGGGTGTTATGGTCGAATAAGAATGTGGTTGCAATGGACTAATCGATAGCCGAATGCCGTTTCCACAACCGCAGGCAATTTTTGAGTTCCGAGTGAAGTGTATTTCAAGATGCTGAATACATGAGATGATGAAAAATCTGACGGGGTTCTTTGTATCAGAACCACATAACACTTTTCTCCTTTTGCCCACTTTCAACCTGAAGCGATATGTTGTAAAACAGACTCGAATATTTACTTTCCAGCCCAATCGTGGCCTTGATGACATGCAAGAGCCTCAAATGGTCTTTCCGCTGCGCCTTGTCCAACACACCTTCAAAGTCTCCATTGGCAATTCTGGACTGGGATTCAAAGGCGTACCACGGTGTGTAGTACAATGCTGCAGTTTCAAACGGGTTCGGTGGGAGTGGCTCCACGCCCGTAACCAAGCAGGTCGTCTCAGGCTGCAACCCGTGTGCCCCATCCAAACCGATCTCAATTACGCCTAGGACCTTGGGGCTCGTCAATTCCTCTACCGTTGGGCAAGGGTTCAATTCGAAATTGATCTCGTAGGACGCCGCAGAACCCGTGAACTCCCGGGACATGTCGTAAAAATATTGCCATGTCGGCGACCTGGAACGGACTTGAACGGCGTAGGGAGACTCTTCATCTCCATCCTGCATTTCTGGATGAAATATCATCCCTTTAACATACCTTACGTCTGGTGTATCGTGTGGTACGAATATCTGACGCGGAATCGCCTCTGCAAGAGTCTCAGTTTTATTTTCACCAAGAATCTCAAGCAACTCGTCTGGGAGGATGATGCTGTTCATCATTGAGAGGACCAACATGTCGGGCCGGATTCGAACAAAATAGGAGTCGTTATCCCAAGAGGCTCTTTGAAGTAAGATTGCAGGGTTGATGGAGCCCTGTCCCCTCCGCAACTCGCAGTTTAAGAATGCCAAGAAGATAGTCCCCGAACTGTCAGATGGGAGAGGTGTCAAGGGAAGTTCAACATGTATACCTCGGTTGCTCATGGCGGTGGAAAAGCCTGATCGCATAGAAATATACTTTGATCGCTTGGGGACCAGATCATTGAGATGATCTAAACCATGGTTTATCTCAAACGCAGCAGGGCTGTCGGCCAAGAGCCCCCAAAACTCTGGTCCACTGACGAGATCGTCTGAGGAATATCGCCACGCGTATATGGACTCATCGTCAGTAGATCTGATAATCTCTTGCTGCAGCCGCTTGAAGGCATTCTTCCGTCCCTCCCCGTAAAGCAAGGGAATATGAATGTCGAACAAGCCGAGGAGGGAGTAGGCCACATCTTCTGGACGAGTCGTTTCTCGCTTGGCAGCCCAATTCATCTTCTCAGCAACGGATGTTTGTTGTAATGTCCGAAGTCTACTTGAGTTCGATCGGTCCGAGAACTCGAGGATGTTTTGTGGAATCCCGGTAACTTCTTGAATAGGCTTCTCTAAGGAGGCTCTTGTCCCCAACCGAGCCCAATCCTGACTGTAAAATATCACTTCCTTAGGTGCAATGAGTTCTTGCAACGTCCAACCTCTTGTAAACCAACGGCTTCTCTTGAACCTCCAATTTGCTTCCAGGGGATCGACCGGATTTTGGACATCCTCTAAATAGGCAATGCAAACCATAGACTCTGCGTACCAGCGGAACATGGAATTGATGGCCTCTGAGAGCTCGGCGCTGCTACTCTTATCGATGCAGCAAGTATCGATCCATACATAATTAAGACCGAAGGAAGTTGCAATTTTGCAGCTTCCCCACAGTTTGCTGTATCGCTCACTGTTTCTCACTTCCTCAGGATCGCATCCCTGGATATCGGTAAGAATTATCTCGTCTCCCGTCCAGGTGTGAGACAATATAGCATACCCAGGCACATCGCTTCCGGCAAAGAATTCGAGTGCGAGGGTCCTAACGTTGAGCAATCGCATGCTACTATGAGCCGCGGATGCGAACTTGCGATGCCTTGTTCGGCGTCCTGTTATTTACTGAGGTGGTTGGCTCCAGGATTTAACCTAGGTTTAGTACAAGGCTTAGAAGTTTATCAAGCGTTGAAGCCGTTGTAGGATGATGCAAGGATAGGGAAGTTGCACTATCGGCTAAGAAGTTGACACTAGATCTGGATTGCTGGAATACAGTGCTAAACTGAGAACCCTCACTGTTTAGGATCCGACTAGCTTATGAGGTGACGCGGGGATAGGAATGAAAGCCTAAAAGCCCCTAGGCCAGGTTGGCAGATTTAGTGGATATTACTGGAAAGCGCTTTAACGGATTGCAAAAAGCCATTGCCATCAAGACTATGCTCTGCCTGTAGCATTGGGAGGCTATACAACTGGTCTGCGTTTGGGCTACGAATGACTCGGTTTGAGTGCCAAAAAGCAAATGAAAGCCGGAATTGAAGAGGGACCATTAAATATTTATTTAAAAAGAACCGTCTAAGATGGATTTGTCTCCGGTTTTATCATTTCCAGCCTCTGCTCCACGGTCTTGGGCACGTCGAATGGCCTCTCTACGGGGACCAGTCCTAACTCGACCAGCTCCTCAGTTGTAACGTCTGGGCGTTCGTCAATGACCCTCTTGAGTTCGACTGCTTTTTCTGTAACATCCTCAATCTCCACAATCCACTGGTTGGCCCACGTTTCACTTAGAGCACCTGGAATTCCAATCTGTATGCTTCGGTATGGCAGCATCCCGAGTTTGGGGGTTCGCTCGGGGTCCCATTGGATCCTCACATCGCTCGACTTTTCCCGCTGCCCAGATCCGGGAGCCTGCTCTTTGACATCGGTTTCTTGCGACTTCTCGACATGCGTCGATAGTACTCCTCTTTCGAGCAGCCCGATAAAATCCTCATGCTTCATCTTGAGAGCAAGGATGCGGGCTTGACCAGGGTCTTTGTAAGAGTAGCCGGCGCGGTACATCATCCATGCCCAGCTGGGTTTGACCCAGGTCATGCGACCGGGCCGAAAGTCGGGAGACGTGTTTAGCTTTTGTTCTTTGACAGCTGCCTCGGCGATTGATGTTTTATATGCTTGGTAGACGGTAATGGTAGTCTCATCATAGAGGGCACGAATCTGCCGGTAGGGGGCTTGCGAGGTGGAGGGAGGTGTCATGATGGTGTGGGCTCAGCAATTTACATTGGTGATACAGAAAATGTTTAAAGGGATGCCGATGCATTGAGTGTTATATAGATATATAGATCCTCCCTGTAAGAGGTTGAGCGATGAGGGTTCACGTCGCTCCCTGGCGGCTTTGCGGCAGGAAGGCTGCAGCATATGAGTCTTCGGTGAGGAGCGACGTCACCGGCCGACAAGCGATGACAGCCACCAGGAGGGCTGTGTGTGCCAATCTCTTCAGCTACCCCATCCCCGGAACACAGGCTGCGCCCAGCTGACCGGACAGCGGCAGTAGTGCCGAGTACTTGCCTAGCGGACAGCCTCCCGCTTGGTGCTAGCAGTCGCTATGTCACTAGTGCACGTCCTGTCGGGGATCGAGACCAGTGGGCGATCACCAGCCCCAGTAGCTTAGTGGAGAAGACCCTCCGCCAGCTCCCTTGACTTGCCTCATGTCCCAACCAACCTACAGATCAAATATTATCGACTCAACATCAACACCACCAGCGCGCGCCGTGCTCCTTTTTTTGGCCTCTCCCCGTCCCCTGAGCTTATCCAGCTTTGCATCCCACCCGAGCAGACACGAGCCGATCGACCTCGCAAACGATACCCTCCATCCTCGTCCCTCTCCCACGTGCCCCGCATCTCCAATACCGCCCGAGCACCTCCAGCTTACCCATCCCCCCCGCCTTGTCCTTCACAAGCTCAGCCAGGCTTCCGCCTCACAGGGAAGCGAATGGGCTGGCTCCCACGACTTGACGCATCCCGACCCTCCTCCCTGACCCCCCGCGCACTCCCTTTCCGCCGTCCGCTCCTCTGAAGTCGTGCATGTCTCCCCCCGAGCTTCCAGACAACCCCTCCAGCCAGTCTGTCCATGACGAGACGGTGTCCAGCAACCCCCATGGCCAGGTGACGGATCCCAAAGACCCCTCCGCGGGAGGTGCCGGCATGACACAAAACGATGCCCACGGCTCAACAGAGCCAACCACGCAGGTGGCAGGCAGCGCTGCGACTGGTGATTTGATCGACCTGCACGATAATGCATCGCCTGAAGGGGAGGCAGCCAAAGAAACGCCCTCGTCAGACGCCAAGGGAAAGCAGGCGGCGGGGCCCCAGAAAACCGGGGGCGAAGCGCCAGAGGGCCTGTCGTCATCTATTGCTACGCTGAAGCCCATCACGGTCCCGACCTCGAACGATGCCAACACACAATACCTCACCGCCGAGCCCTCCACCTATGTTGACCCCACGCCTGCGACTCCCGTCACTTCGCAGCCTCCTTCGCGAACTCCTTCGAATGCCGCGAACTCACCCCATTCTGGAACACGCTCCCCGTCTAAACGAGACGCAGAGTACGAAGATAAGCGATACGCGAGTGAGGATGAGCAGGAAGGCGGGTCGGGGGCCGAGATCCAGAGCATCATGGAGCAGTTCAGTGAGGTAGGAGGTGGGCCGGACGCTGAAGAAGTCATGAGCCCGAGATTGGAGATTGCATCACCCATGCTGGGGAACCCTGTCCAACACCCGCCTCGAAAGTCGAGCTTGGAACCTCTGGCGCCTAGTATCAGCAACACCACCCAGCAATTGCAAGGCCTGCACCTGGGCTTGGTCTCGCCCTCTAGTGATGGACCTGCCGGCGCAATCGGCGACGATGAAGGACCTCCCGTGCCTCCCAAGGACGGTGTGCATGGCACGCCTCCTCGGCCAAAGCAAGATAGCTCCACAAGCCTCGCCACTCCGAGCTCACCTGCGCAAAGTCATCGCCCACCTCCTCCTGAACCCGAACCCGAATCATCGCTTCCTTTTGACTTTCACCGCTTTCTAGAACAGCTTCGTAACAAAAAGGCCGACCCTGTAGCGCGCTATCTCAAGTCCTTTTTGTTCGAGTTTGGCAAACGTCAGTGGATGGTTCATGAGCAAGTCAAAATTATCAGTGACTTTCTTGCCTTCATTGCTAACAAGATGGCCCTGTGCGAAGTTTGGAGAGATGTGTCTGATGCTGAATTTGATAACGCACGGGAGGGCATGGAGAAATTGGTCATGAATAGACTGTATACGCAAACCTTCTCTCCTGCTATTACGCCTCCGAAGCCCATTCCCGGTGCGAAGCCGAAACGGAAGGGAGGCGACCTCCCGATGGGCCCCGGAAGACGTGGTCAGCACCAGGAAGATGTTGAGCGGGATGATGTCCTTGCACAAAAGATCAATATCTACGCATGGGTCAAAGAAGAGCATCTGGATATCCCCCCTATGGGCGACAGTGGCCGACGGTTCCTTAAGCTAGCGCAGCAAGGTAATTTCATTTCGCGGAGCGTAAACAAAAACAGTATACTGACATGAGCAGAACTTTTGAAAATCAAGTCGTATAGAGCACCACGGGACAAAATAATTTGTGTCCTGAACTGCTGCAAAGTTATTTTTGGTGAGTCATGTACCAAAATCTGGGTTCCAGCTGTTTCTAATGATGCAAGGCCTCCTGAAACACAATAAATCGGATTCGTCGGCGGATTCTTTCATGCCTTTGCTTATTTACGTTGTGTTACAATCAAACCCCGAACACTTAGTTTCTAATGTTCAATATATCCTGCGATTCAGGAACCAAGAAAAATTAGGAGGCGAAGCAGGTTACTATCTCTCATCGTTGGTGAGTTCCTGGGTGCGTGAATGTAATGATCGAAACAGCCACTGAAATGATTTTCCAGATGGGAGCTGTCCAGTTTGTCGAGAACATGGACCGTACTACACTTACCATTACTGATGAGGAATTCGAGAAGCATGTGGAGGCTGCTGTCTCGGCTATTGCAGAAAAACACCTAGCTATGTCTCCGCAAATCGCACAACAGCCTACGTTTAATGAGAAGACGGGTCTTCAAACCCCTGGGGAATCATCTCAGAGACCGTCTCTTGACAGCCCGCGAACATCAACATCGAATGATGGATACACTGGCGACGATAAGGCAGCAATTAGCGGCCTATTGAAGACGATCCAAAAGCCATTGTCCACCATTGGCCGGATCTTTTCTGATGAGCCCGACAACTCGACGCAGGTCCCAGGTCCAAGCAGCGCACCCCGTACTCCTGCACCACCGGAGCGTCCTTCACCCCGACATAGCCGCGAAGATGAGCGCCCGTCCTCTCGGCATACGCTTTCGGCAGAAGAAGCAGCGGCACGACAAGCCAGCGCTGAGGTAGCGGAAGCGCAGCGGTTGCACCGCGCGGAGCATGCCAATGTGGTGGAAACGCTGGCTGGAATGTTCCCCGACCTCGACAGAGAAATCATCAGCGATGTAGTGTACCAGAAGGAAGGAAGGTAAGCTGACCCTCGTATATATGCTGAATGTTGCTGTTGGGGTTCTTTGTATTACACTGCTAACAGTCATAGGGTTGGATTGGCGGTTGACGCATGCCTCGCATTATCTACGTAGTGCATCAGTCTGGTGCGATGAACACTGAGAACCATTTTATCGTCCCCTTTCCTGCTTTCCACACACAGTGATACTATAAATATGTTGAATATTCGTACCAAGTTCACCACAGGTTGCAAATGAGGCTTGTTTTGGGGCCACTCGAACGCGGCTGTGATTGAGATATATAGGTCGCTTCAAAGTGAAGTGAAAATGAGTGACCAATCCAACCTATGCGATTCAAGTTTCAGGAGTATTTTGAACACCATATTTTATTGAAGCCGGTTTCTCTTTAGGAATCAACGATTTATCATTGGCCGGGGGCTGGAAAAAAACAAAAAGGTATGCGAGAGGAATTCAAGCCAATTTTTCAAGAACCAACGAATTCCTGGACTTTGGTGTTGGCCTGAGCCAATAGATTGCTGTGTCCAGTATCTAAGGATTTGTGAGGATCAGTGATGCCACACGCAAGACCAACGAGGCCTCCATGAAACCCCATGTAAGTTGGAAAGCTAGATCCAACAGAACCAAACTGCGCGAAACATTGGGCCAACGAGTCGAAGCTGACTCTACTCCTCGCTAGTCACAACACATATAGTAAGAAGCCCCATAGACCACACAGGTGAAAGGGAGTTCACATTGTAAGCATTCACACGAAGGAAATAGTTGCAACGCCGCCAAACACATCACAGCCCTACAGCAGCGAGTGACGCCAAGAATGGTATTTTGATCAACCTTGGTCTTGGTGGCCGCTTACACCGAGGCTGAGCAACCCAGCTCCTGACTCAGCCCTGTTGGCGGGCTAGTTTATTGCTAGGTCGCTCCGCTCTCCGAGTTTATTATGCGCTTCTCAAACAGCCTATCCCTGACTGTTGAGTCACCGGGCCGCGCGCGGGGCTTATAAGTTAGGCTACACCACCATATAAGTATGTGAGGTTGGCTGCAGACCAGAGAAGCAGATACAGATCCCATCTGGTTGATTGCACAAGTTCTCCCGGTAATTTTTTTTGTTTTGCTTTGCTTTGCTTTCCTTTTTTTCATCACATAAAGAATGGTTCGAAAACTAGTCACTGTCCGGCGCGTTTCTGCCCTCACGCCCATCCCAGGTGCTGACCGCATCCAGTCGGCCTCGGTTGACGGCTGGAACTGCGTTGTCGGCATGGGCGCTTTTCAACCAGGCGACCTCGGCGTATACTTTGAGATTGACAGCCTGCTGCCCGGGTCCGACCCACGATGGGCCTTTCTCGCGGCGAAAAAGAGCAGCGCTGGCGCCGGCGCCGGCAACGACTCGGGGCCAGCCGCACCAGCTGACATCCGCGTCAAGACGATGCGCATCCAAAAGACTCTGTCGCAGGGCCTCTTCATGCCCCTCTCCAAATTCCCCGAGATCTCGGCCGTGGTGGAGAAGCTCAAGGCCGAGCTGGGGCCCGGCGAGCTGGAGACGGAGCTGCGATCCAGGAGCTTTGAGGACGTGCTCGGCGTGATCAAGTTCGAGAAGCCCGCCATGGCAAACGGCGGTGGCGGAGGACAGCAGGAGGGCATGTTCGAGTTCCCGGCCTTCGTGCCCAAGACGGACCAGGAGCGCGTGCAGAACATGCCGGGCGTCTTCGCCGAGTGGGGAGACGCCGTGTTCCAGGAGACGACCAAGATGGACGGCTCGTCCATGACCATCTACTTTGTCCGCCGCGACAGCCCCTGCTTTGCCTTGCTGCCGCCCCTCGCCGAGGGCCAGCGGCAGCAGCAGCACCAGCGGCAGCCCTGCGGCGGCCGCGTGGGCGTGTGCTCGCGCAACCGGGACCTGGCCGAGACGAACCGCAGCATGCCGCTCTTCTGGGCCGCCGCCGTGGCCGCGGGCGTCCCCGAGGCCCTGGGCCGGTGCGGCCGCAACCTGGCGCTCCAGGGCGAGCTCTGCGGCTCCAGCATCCAGGGCAACTTTGAGGGCTTCGCCAGGGGCGCCCACGCCTTCTACCTCTACTCCATCTGGGACATCGACGCCCAGCGCTACCTGCCCCCGCGCGAGGTCCACGCCGAGTGGGCGCCCCGCCTCGGCCTCAACCACGTCCCCGTCGTCGGCTACCGGCCCCTGAAGGACATGGCCTCCAGCGTGGCCGACCTGGTGGCGCGCGCCGACGGCAGGGGGATCAACGGCCGCAAGAGGGAGGGCATCGTGCTGAAGCACGTCGGTGGCGAGATGAGCTTCAAAGCTATATCTAATTCCTATCTCCTCAAGCATGGAGAGTAAGAGGACACACACACACACACACGTAGCACAAACAACATGGGCATGCCATTCTTCTTCTTTTCTGTTTCTCTTCGTTTTCCTAACATCTGGCTACGGAAAGAGAGAGAGAGAGAGGGTGACGCGTGCATGGTAACGAGAGTATGAAGGTTATCATTGACAGTGTGCAAAGTTAAAAGGTTCTATATTTTACAAAAGTGATTCGCTTCCATGGTAAACAAGTCTTTTTGCTCGCTTTAACCCTTTCCTCCCTGAACGAATGAAATTGAGAGAAAACCCCCCCGAGCCAGGGAACGCGTGGTTCCGGCTTCTTTTTGTGTTTACAGCAAAGACGTATAGGCGTGACTGTACAGTGACCGTGGTGATATGTACCCCGTGGTATATGGTATAAGAGTTCCACCTCTTCATGCCGCAGCGTCCTTAGAACCCTCTGTAGCCGCCCCCGTTTGCGTAACCGTACGACTGCTTGGTTGAGGCGAAGTGGTCGTATCGGCCAGTGTCCTCTGGGCTGTCCGGTCGGTTGGAGTATCCCATTGGAGCCGCGCTCCCAATAAGGCTCGACCTCGTGTCATTCTGTTCCATGGGAGTCAGGGCTCGGTGGTTGGGTGGGCTGCTGGATAGGTTCGTGGTTCGATGACCCTCCTCGGCGTCAGAGTAGTGGTCCTGCATGTAAGATCTGCGGGCGTCCTTCTCCTTTGAGAGAGGGAACATGTTGATGTTATCGCCATCGTGCTTACGGTCGAGAAGCAATGAGTTGCGCGCGTCCAGAGGGGTGAGCGTGTCCACGTCACGCTGCGCCTTCTCTGTAAAGTTGTTAGCATAGGCTCTCCTGCTTCAAGCATGCGATTTCTACTTACCCATTTCCTTTCTGCGCTTGCGATGGGGGTTCTCCTTGAAAACGAGGTTGTAGGAGTTCCAGATGATAAGAATCACAAGAAGACCGGTCAAGGTGGATTGGACGGCAATGAGGACAACACCAGCAACCGTCTTAGTGGTCTGGTCAATACCAAGCTGCTCAACAAAAACGAGAATGCAGACCACAGAAAGAACACGGACGACTTGGATGGAAATGCCAATAACAGTGCCAGATCTGCGCTCGAATGGCTTGCTCCATACGAGTAGGCCAAGCATAACAGCTTCGATGATGAGCTGAGCAATTGTCTGGCCCATGCCATGGCCGTCTCCGGCAGCAAGAGCGCAGCCCTTGGCGAAGAGATAGACAATGGTGGGAACGAAAAGCCACCAGTAGTCCTTCTTGTAGGAATCATAGAAGAGCGAGTACTTGGTCCAGATTTGCTTGTTTTGGTACAAGCCTGAGGGGTTGCCCTCCTCGCGCTTCAGCTTCTGGACAGTAGACCAAATCTTCCATGAGAAGAAAGCCAGGATGCCCGTAAAGACCGCCAGACTGATGGCAGCCAGCGTCTTTGCGGCCCACGAATCACCGTTGGTAAACTGGAAAACACAGTACAATACCCAGAGTCCATACAGCAGCATGATGAGAGAGGTGATGGCACGAGCAATGGAACCCCAGTAGTGCTCACGGAATCCGGCTAGAGACTGCGGGAAACTGCCGAAAAGTGCCCAAAACTCGAGAATAACTTTGATGAGCAAAATACCGACAATAATGGCAGCAATGACAATGGCAACGACAAGAAGAGCTGTCATGAACGTGTTGGACTTGGGGACGCTGAGCTGCTGGGCGTATGCCGTGATTCCGGAAACAGTCAACTTCACGTTGGTAATGTCAGTGTCGGCGTCGTCTCGAGGATACAGGCCACCAAGGGCGTCCAGGGAACGCTTCGATGAGGTGCCGCTGGTGCTGTTGTCCGAGTAAACCAACGTTGCGTTCTGGAGCACCTTGAAGCTGTCAATGGTAATGTTGCCACCAGTCGCTGCTCGGAAGTTGTCAATGGATGTCTGGAGATCAGCCCAGGGGATGATTCCAGCGGAGAAGGCAAAATTCTTGGCGAAGTTGCGATAGACGGTGGGATAGCTGACAGAGAGCATGCCATTCATAGCCATGCCCTGGAACCAACTAAAGGTCTCGACAAAGCTGGGACTGGGAATACCGCCACCAGTAGCTCCGTACATGGCAGCACTGGCGGCAGAGGCACCAGAGAGGGCCAGAGAAGCACCAATAACACCGACGGCAGCATAAGTAACGGCCTTGAGCTGGACCGTCTTGCCGTTGCTGACCTGAGATGTGATGCAAGCAACCGTGTCAGTGTCGTCAATGAGTTTCAGAGTAGCCTCAGCATCGATATCGGGAACCTGGAAGGCAATGGACGGAACCATGTCGGCGTACTGCTGGCTAATATCCTGGGTGCCGCTGGCAGAAAATTCACCAGATGGGATAGGGCACAGTTCCTTCACGAGAGTGGCCTCGCTGCAAGGGTTGAAGTTGTTGCTGTAAATCTCCTTCCCGTAGGCGGTGACTGTCAGCGTAGCATTCACTTTGCGCTCCTTTTCACTGGAGCCAGCGACATTGAACTGAAGCTTCTTGCTGCTAGCATCATACTTGATATCCAAAGCAGTGATCTTGACCTCGTTGCTTGAGCCGCAATAAGTGAAGCCGGTGGTCTCAAGGACGCTACCACCCAAAACACCCGTGGCCAAAGCCCCGGCGGCCAGTGCCACCTTCCAGGCACTCCACCGCGTGCCAAATCGAGCCATTGTTGCAAAAAAAAATCGGTCAATTAGAAAAGGCGTACAAGGAAATTCGTTGCTCGGGTATCGCAGTTTCTGATTCTGACTCGGGAAATATAGTCGTGACGGGTGATGTACTGTTCACCTTGAAATTGTTGGTGCTGTAATCGGTCGTGTGGGCGATATTGGTATGATTTTGGTGGTATATCCAGGTGTTGATGTAAACTCGGAAGATATGTTCGGTAGGGTATTGACGACGTCGGTGAGACAGAAATGGTATCAAAAGATTGTCAAAAATAAGAAAGAAAGAAAGAAAAAAGGAAGCTTTGTTGAAAGTGTGTTGACAAAAGGAATGTCTAGTATCGGATCAAACAAGTGGTGCAACCAGGCAAAGAAGAAGATGGCCGAGGATCAACCTGGAAAGAAGTGAAAAGATAACTGGGCAATAAGTTGCCTGAACGCCCGGGGACGTCCAATGCTTCGACGAGGTCGAGGGTGAGGGGATGTCCTTCAGTGAAGAAGGACGTGATCGGCGGGCGGTGTCGAAATCGCTGGTGGTTGAAGATGCGAGGTGGTAGTTGTTCTATTTGGTGGGTTCGTTTGTTATATGATGCTGAACTGCGAGGCCAGGAAACGACAGTGCCGCGGGAGTTGCAGCATGTCCTTCAGAGAGCGGCCTTGGAGGGAAAGTAAAGAAGGAGGGAGAGAGATTCAAGAAAAACAAAAGGAACTAAAGAGACGATTGAGATGGCGGAGGGAAAGAATGGACGCTTGGATGCAATGCAGTCTAAGTGAATGACAAGGAGATATGGGGGAGGCGAAGAGAGAGAGGGAGTCTGAGAAAGGAGACTGGATGGACGCAAGGTGCAAGGATGGGACGGTGCGCTGCGTGGTTGGTCAGTCGCGGCCCCGGGCCCAGTCCCCAGGCCTCCTGTGCGTGCTGCAGCGGCACCGGGGGAGTGACTGCAGGCCCAATTCCAGCCTGCAGAAGGCCTACGGACCGATGCTGGACGCTGAGCTGGGCCGGTCGGACGACCGACCGACGCCCCCCCGGCCTAGCCCCTCGGCGCGCCAAGGGCCCCTAAGAGGCCCAAGGGGTCCACGGGCCAGGGGCTGGCGGGTTCCCCTTGCGCGGCGTTCCTGGGCTAACAGGGGGGTGCCCTACTCATGGGCGGTCCAGTCCTGCACCCTCATCGAGTTCTTGCTTGCCGTGCCTCAGGGGGGACGATCCACTCGAGCGGATTGGCTGCTCGCTGTTGGCCATGTTCCATTCGCCTACGAGTCGCCAATTCCATCCTCAGGTGCCTCCCCGTCTTCACTCTGTTCATGTTTTTGGTTTGTTTGGGTGTGCGTTTCCACCGCTACCCGCCGGTGCCGAGGCACAGGTTCCGTGGAGAAGAGGAGGAAAATCCGAAGGGGAAGATGACGAAGAAAGAAAGAAAATAGAAGACGCAGGGGAGGGGAGGGGAAGCAGGCCACGCGCAATGTACGCCCGCATGCAAGCCATCAGCCTCGTCAGGTCTAAACTGCAGCATCGTAAATCACAGAGGCGAAAAATAAAAACGTTAATGCTGGCTTAGTTGGCTTGGCTGGTTGTTTACTTTCTCCTCCTCAAGATGTTCGCTGGGTCTCCCCTGTCCGTCCAACCGGTCACCGCCAAGGACCGCCACGCGCAAACCCCCGGCCCCCCCCCCCTTCGTCTGAAACTTGCCGCCAGAGCCAAGCAAGCTTCTCGTGAATAATTCCCGGCTCCAGCGTCTACGTACGCAGCAGCAGGGGATGCAGAGATATGCTCCAGCCAGTGACACGGTCATTCACAACTTTAATTCACGCACCCCGGCCCAGCGTTGCATCGTTTATCCGCAACCTCAATTCATCTGGTCTCGTCATCAATATCCATCCTTTCGTCTGCCATGGCACATCCCATGGCTGCTGCCGAAGGATCCTCGCCTCTCTCCGGTCCGACCGTCATCTCCATGCGCATCCTTGCCCAGTATAATTGCTATCCATCTCGATATCGTCCATTTCATCCACCGAACCGGCTCTGAGGCCTCATCAGGACACGATGCTGGGGACCGCTGATCCTGGCGATCCTCCACTCTCCCCCTTCCCAGAACCCCCCCATGTGGACCAACCACACTCACCGTACATGACCTCTTGGCCTTGGACAACCGTCCCCTTGGCCCGTATCATGCTTTGTTCCAAGGAATGAAAATGAACAATCAACGGTGGCTAGATGAGCCATCAACTGCTCCAAGACGGCGTGTTCCATACATAGCATGTTCCAGGTTCCCCCCCTGCTCAGTTTCGACCGGGGTCCCATGGCCTGCCATCAACATTCATCGCATCGCGAGTCGGTGCCATTGATCATCTAAACTTCTGTGCTGGGCAGTCTGTGTCATCCAGAACACCACCGTTCATCTCGCCCCATCCCTACCCGTGCGCCTCTCTTCAGCTTTTATGGCCACGCATGTGGCCTTTAAGCGTGCACCGTCCTTGATACGCACACACGGTCCACCGGGGCTCGTTGCCTTCGCTCTGTTTTGATCTTATCAACTATGACAAACCCGGCTACCTTTGGCGCCACGCTGCTTGATATGGTCCATAGATGCGAAGCGACGCGCCATTCAAATCTCGGTAATGTGGCACAGCCATCCATGGCTCTCTCTCTTGACTTGCCCCCCCACCTCCCCCATCTCACGTTACCCGTGGATCGACGCCCGAAAAAGAGGGCTCCCCGACGGTCGTTTTCTTGCCATCCACCGCAAGAACCACTTCGAATTGGTTTATTTGGTGTCTCGAATCAAGGAATTCTGTCGCTCACCTTGTTTCCAATAATATCTATCCCTCCCCCAGACCCCTTGTTTCCCGTCAACCCATCAACTCATCTACATCAGACAATGCCAAGTCACGGCCCAAGCGCCTCGTCCATTTTCTCTACGCTCCACTCTCCCGATATCCACTCCTTGCCTCGCCTCCTTCACAACTCAGTTCGCTGTTGTCGTGCGCGGCTGAGTCGTCATCAACAGACACGGCTCACACTACCAACCACTCACGTAACCCGAATTCACTCAGGCCAAGATGCCAAGAATCACTTTACAAAACATGTCACACTGGGTCGTCTCGGTATCATTTGAATAAAATCCAGATTCATCCATAAGTATCCTAAAAGCGCCGTTCCCGTGTGATTCCCCCTTATCCACCTCTGGAGCTTCCAATGTTTCCATTCACTAACGCTTATCATCAATGTTCATCGTAAATAAAGACCCCTCCTCCAAAGTTCACAAATGAAAATCGCCCACATCAAAGCCGCGAAGCAAACAGTCGTCAATGCCAACCCAAGTTAGGCATGTGCTGCCATGCAGTCGTGCTCATCCTGAGTGCCCCAAATCTACCAAACATTCCGTCTTGACCCAAGCAACCAACATGGTGCCTCAGGTTTGTTCCTCAGTTTTGCCATACCTGAAACGGAAAGAAGAAGAAAACAAAAGAAGAAAAGGGTTGGGACAAGTCAAACTCAAAAGGTTTCTCCCCCTAAGCTTCTGCAAGAAACCCTTAGTTTCATCGATACAAGCGCTTTTCGACACTACCCCACAGGTTCTCTCCACTATGAGCATTCTGGTTTGGAGAGTGTGTGTAAGGGGACATGGATCCATGCCCGCTAAATGGGCTCGCATGGCCACTTGACTGATCAACAATGCCATTGTAGTCCATCGACCCCATCGGCACATTTGTGTTCTGCAGACCAAGTCCGTTCATGGAAGGGAACTGATCCATTCCATTGTGAATGGGCATGTACTGCCCAGGTGTTTGCCCGAAGGGTGCAGCCGTAACAGGCATCGCGCCCGCGGGATTGTAGTTGGGTCCCATCGGCTGAACTATATGGGTGGGTTGTAGATTGTGGTTGATAGTATCGTACGTGCTTGGGAAGTAGCTCGTCGGGTACTGTTCCGGTGGCATAACTGGGTAAACCAGCGGTTGTTGTGGGAAGGGCCCCTGCGGGTTGTTCGGAGACATCTGGTGGCCGTGGCCGACAGGGGTAGGGAACTGGACCATTGGAGCCGTCGTCCTGACGGGTGTCGGGATCATCGGCCGTGGAGGGGGGTCTTGAACAGGGCTGATGACTGTATCGGCACTCAGCTCCTTTGCCTTGGCCGCTACCAGGCGCAGAACTGGGAGGGAAATAGCCTCCATGTGCTTGGCCAAGTGGACCGTCAACTTCTTCCACGTTGGAAACACTTTGCCACAGAATCTGCAAGGCTCGTCCTGTGGTATCGCTCTCGTTTCCGTGTGACACTGCTCGACCTTCACCCAGGTGGGGTCACCACCCCCAGCTTTCTTGATGGCAGCCTTGGTCTTGATCTTGGGTTCGGCAAACTTGTGCTCGCGTACGAGATGCTGCAGGAAGTTGTCTCGGCGGAAACACTGATGGTGGCAACCCTCGACGTCGCAGGTCCACCATTCAAGGTGTCTGTGGCCCTCGTTCTCGTGCCGAACCCAATCAGCCTTTCGCTTGAAAATCTTTGGCTCACGGCACTTGTCCCACGTGCAAGTGAAAGGCTGAACATCTTCGTGGACATGCTTGGTCCAGTCAGATGGTTTTTGGAACCTCTTGCTCTGGTAGCAAAGCTGACACTCAAACTCCGCCGGGAGACGTGAAGTAGGAGGCATCGGGATGTCCTGAGGGAAACTCTCGTGGCTGATTTTGCCCTCTGGGGGAGCGCCATCTTCGTCATCACCTGCCGAAAGGGGGTCCAACTCCCGAGTGTCTCCGTTCTGATCCATGGTGCTAGCAGAACCACCTAGGGCAATGCAAAACGCCCCGGATGGGCAGTTGGCGCCCAAGCCCATGTGGGAAACTTTTGCCTTCAAGAGATGTTTATATCGAGTTAATTGCTGGTGCGCAATTCGATCCACGAGATACATGTTCGTATTGGCCAAGCTAGGGTTCAAGTTGAGGACATGCTGTTGGAAGCCAGCAAGGTCCGGCTTGATATTATCGATGTCGTTTGCGTTCCCCTTTAGCGCAATGTCATCAGCAAAGTCGTCGTCGTCGTCGTCGTCGTCGTCCACCTCGACATGATTGGCGCTTGGCTTTGCCAAATTGGCGACTGGTGGTCCTCCATTCCGTTTCAACAACTCAACAAGGTTCACGTGGCTCCCTTCTTCGATAGCCGACGCGCCCTTTGGAAGATCAGATTTGCTTCTGGGCCTTCTCAGGGGGCTCTTGACGGAAAGGCCACCAAAAGGGCTCTTGGGAGAGGTGAGAGGTGTGGCGCTAATGGAGCCACTCCGAGAGTGGGTTGTTCCAATAGAGGCCGCGTTCTGCCCCATCATACCCAATGCTGTGTTGATGCTGGGCATTGGTTTCTTGCCCCAGCTTCCAATCCGGGCTGGGGGGACAAGAAGAGAAACGCTTTCGCGTTTCGAGTCCTGGCTTCCTCTGCTATCACTTGATGGGTTGCTATCCTCGTCGTTGGTCTCCCGAGTGCGTTTCAGCAGCGAGGCCGCACTAGGTCTACGTATGAGACCGCGTAGGTCTCTAAGAAGGCTGCTCTGTTGGCTACCTTGCTTGCTTCCTCGGTCGCCTCCCCGGTCAGGTCGACTGATGGAAAACTTCTTGAAAATGTTACCAGAAAAAGTCCCGCCATCGATTTCCACGTCCATGATACTGGGAAGGCTGCGTCGCCGGGTTCCCCAAGTAGCGGCTCGGGAAAAGATAGAGTCTGTATCACGGCACATCCTCTCGAATCGCTCGATAGCAGCCTGTGATGATTCAGGCTGACTTCGTTCAGGCCCTGATCTGATGGAGCGATCCATCGGAGCATCAGCCCAGTTACGATTAGATACAATCAGATTGCGGTCTTCTTGAGTCAGTTGGCCGCCGCTATCGCTGATGTATGTTTGTCCTGGTTGAGCCTGGTTCCTTGTCTCGTTTCCGAGAGGTACATTGTCACTCGATTCGCGTTGTTGCTCGGCTTGCTTGATGGTGTCTCTGGAAACGTCCCTGGGAGCAATACTCAAGTCGTTCATCTCGTTTGACAGCCATTCGCCAACGGCTTCGTTCCTTCCGTTGACTTCCCGACGAGCTGCCATCTCATTGATGCTGCTGTTGACCTCGCCCGACGAGCGGCTCTCGGGGCCATGTCCGGTCTGGCCAGTGGAGGGATCTGGTTGCCATATGCCCATAGAGTCCCTAGGCACAGTGTGCACATTGCCATTGGAGGTGATCAAATCCCCAGCCGATTGGAATCCACCTCGCACTGTCGTCGGGCTGTCCTCAAAAGAACGTTCAGCGGCATGGGTCATGGGTTCGCCTTCCTTATCCTTCCAGAAGGAAACAGTGACTCGTGGGCTCTGGGCCTGCATTGGGACACGAGTAGGGGCGAGTCCGTCCTCACTTGATCGGCAACTGCTGCTCTGACTTGGCGTTAATTGTAAGGGTTGTGCAAGAACAGGGTCTGAAGTAAAAGGTTTCTGGAGTTCCTGTGGGGATATGGACGCTGTCATCTGTGATGTGATGGACAACTTCAGAGCGCCTCGGGTCTCGCTTCGAGGCGAAGTTGTGTGTATCGAGGCCGTTTGCTCCGGTGTCATGGGATATGTGCTCACTTCGTCATAGTTGCTTTGGGCGGACTCGGTTGATGGGGTATCTGAAGGGAAGAGGGACGGTTCCAGGCCCACGTGATGTTCGTCCAAAAAGATCGGGCCACCACCCTCGACCGTATTAAAATCAGCACCGAAGAAAGGGTCTTCCTCAATATCGCTGAAGTCGCTGGAGTGGTAGTTGGATCCAGCTGGTGTTTCAAGGTGGTTGATGGATGGAGAGAGGGATTCGCTGTTGACACGAGACAGGACGGGTGACAGGTGTGTAGAGTCAATAGAGCCAGTCGAAGGGCGATGTTGGTCGGAGTGGTGAGTAGAGGTGTGGTCTTGGTCGTGAAGGCTGGCGGGGGGGTAGGTGAAGGTAGAAGTCATGGCTGCGACGATCGGTGGATGGGCGGGGGGAGGAAGAGGTAGGTATATATGCAAAGGGTGGATCTCAATGTCTCTTAATTGTATGTTCCCTATGCTAGATCACGGACTGGGTATCATGGTCCCGAGGACCAGAAACGCCGCGGGGGAGGAGGAGGGGGTATTCCGGATGGTGAGTGGGATGGTCTGGGGATAGGGAATGAGACGAGATGAGATGAAACGAAACGAAACCAGCCGCAGGACAATAGCTCGCGGGCAGAGAAAAAAAAGAAGCTGTGTCAACAGTGGTGCACAAAAAGATGTGATGCGCAACGGAAGGATTGCACCAGTTGGGTGGTTTGATATGTCTCCGCCTGGGATATGTGATGGAAGAAGAGAGGGGGGGAAGGGCCAAAGGGCTGAGGTCGAAATGCAGCGTTGCGCGTGGGTACAGACCGGATCAAGAGCGCTTAGGGTGTTGGCGCCCCTGTTAGCCCAATACCATGAAACCCGGCAGATGGGCAGGGCTGGTAAAGCGAGCGCGGGATTGTGGCGCGCAGCGGGCAGCGAGCAGGAGCGGACGAGAGTTGTCGACACGGGGATCGTGGGCGCGCGTGTGGAGGGGCCGGCGCAAGCAAATGCGGTGGGCGATCTGAGGCGGGACTGTCGGCGCACAAAGAGGGGAGGAGCACACGAGCGAGGGAGCGGCGGTTGAAGAAGTCGCGGCGATCAACGGCGATGAAGAGGAACGGGCGACGGCAGGCCTCCACTGGCAGGCGAGCAAAGTGCCAGACGGGTGGCAGAGGCGATGCGGTGCGGTGCGGCGGGTGTAGTGGTGGTGGTGGATGGACAATGAGGCTTGGATTCGGATGGGATGGATGAGTGAAAGGGAACGGCGGTGGTGGGTGGAAAGTGGGCGCGGCACCGTCTCTGCCGCTGGGCTCTGGGCAGGTAGGCGGAGAATAGGCGCACAGCGGGGGGGGATCAGTGGTCGGCAGGGTACATAGGTCCCGTCGCTGCTGTACATTTAGCGGCCAAGGTTGATTGTTCACTTGGGCATCTGGTCAGGGTTCGGAGGCGCTTGTGGGCGTGGAAGTGGGATTCGGGAGGTGGAAGCAAAGGCAAAAGGAGGGGCTAACTAAGATAGCATCGACTGGGGTGGGAGCGGATGGGGTAAGCCAGCCAGTGTCGGGGAAGCACATGGGCCTAGTGGCGTGCAAGACAGGGCAAACACCAATAATTGCCAGGATGCGCAGATGTAGCGTGTATGTACATGTCGAAAATAAGAGCCACGGCTCCCACCTCAGGCAACCTCGCCCGTGAAACATGCATCGCACCGGGGACCCTTCACCACTCATGGATGCCACAGCACCCGGACGAGCGCCCATTCGCAATTGGCCATGCCAGTAACGCTCTATGCTTTCTCACAAGGCGTTCTCGATGGGGCGCTTTTTGGGGCAGCTCCAGTGGGAGACGAGGCGCACTTGCAATCAGCCCCACGTCCCAACTGATCCCTGTCATGCCTTGTTTCTCGCCCGCCCACCAGCCAGTCAGAATCCTCTGCGTCACTTGCCACAAGGCGTTCTCATGCCATGTTCGTTTTTTTTTTTTTGGGTATTTTGCGAACCACTTGTGGTTTTTCTACTTTCTCTTCTCCTCTCCTAACTATGCCATTCTCTTTCGATGCAAAGACGGGGCAATGCTTAGCCGCGGCAGTGCCCACTCTAGATTGAGTGGCAGGGCCCGACCCGTCCAATATTTCGTGTCATGATACCGCACGCTGTTACCACCACCACAGTCAACCGCTGTACTAATCTGATCCCAGCTAGATCAAATCCTGGGGGCGGCGGCGCATACGTCCGGTCGCACCCATCAGCCTTATCAGGCTTCTGATGTCACGATCGATGGTTGAAAAAAGACGATGAGACGTGTCTCGGCGGGGAGGCTCAGCTTTGCTGCGCCTGCTGCATGTGTGAAATTCGTAGCCAAGCATCATGTTCCATCCATCTATCATTCCTCGTCGGTGTCCGACAGCCGGTGATTGCTTCGCACATTTTGAGCTAATTCGCGCCAAACTTTTATTTTTATTTCTATTCTTTTTAGCTTTTTTTTCTGCGTCAAGGAAGGCCGGAAAGTGAGCAGCTCGGGGTTCAGCTTAAGTCCACCGCTGGGTGGGCGAATGGTTGGTCTCACTTTAGTTTATCCACTTCGACGTGCGGCTGAAACCGGTCTCAATCGTTCTCTCAGCCCGGGCGGAGCAGAGGGCGACAAGTTCTCTCGCATGACATTCCAATCCCCGATGGCGACCCTCGGTCTCGCAACGGTTTCTGGAACCTTTCCATTGTGGTCAGGGGCAGCCACTGGGCAAGCTCTCGTCTAGTTTTCATTTCGTTTCACCAACCGACAACTGCTGCATTTGCTCCGCAAGGCTCTCTCCGTTCCGTGCGCCGGCAGCGCACGGAGCATATGGTGGTGGCCGGGCACATTAGTTGATGGGACGTCCGCAAGCGGCATCTCGAGAAAAACTGCCTTGCGGTAACGTGCCGCATCCTGCCCATCCCTACCCGCACATTGATTGGCCTTGTTTCTAGTGCACGTCGCGCCGGTGCCCGGCGACAGTTGAGATGGGACGTCGTTTGTTGCTCACCATGGGGCTTCATAGTATGCAGGCACCAACCCTTTCTCCCTCCGCCCGTGTGTCACTCTCCGGCGTCAATCGTGTGTCCGGCATTGGCATCCAGTTCCGCTGTGGTCCGCCATGGTCCGCCCGGCCCAGTGCGACGTTGGGGCGGTTCTTACCTGCCCCCGGTCTCCCAGCGGGACAGTTGACCCGTCACAGCAGCCTTCTCATTGGACGCTGAGCGATAGGCGACCTTGGTGTGACGCTTGAGATGGAGCGTAGGATGGATGCACCAGCAGCAGAAGCGTCATCGCTGGCCATCAATCTCACCATTTCAATTTCCCTGCCCGATCTCTATGATGTTGTTCCGATAAATCTCAAGCCCGAAGGCCCAAGTCGCCATGGCCGTGGGTCAAGTCTGGCCGAAGGCTATTCGCTGGCAATTTGTTCTGAGTCTTTGAGAAGCTTCGGTATTAATTTCCCCCTTCGGAACCATTTTTTTCAAGCCTGTAAATCCAGGACCAAATCCGTAGACATCTACAGACCTATATGAATACAACATCGAGTCGATAGGTACGGAGCAGTTCAAAGCACAAGCCATGAATGATCTCCAAAAATTTTCCGGATCATCAGCCTCCCTGCTCTTGTTCCTTGTTTCTCTTTGTCCGCCGTATATCCATACAGTCATCATTATTCAATCGCCAGGGGGAAAAAGAGGCTTGCTTCTGGTACCCACCATGTTATCCTCAATGTGGCCACCAGTGCGAACAAGTCGCAGGAACCATCTCTGTGCGCTGTCCGGAGCCCATAGCGGTCCGGCCTCTGGTTATCCAGTTCAGTTACTCAGGTATAACTATCCTAACGGTCTAATAGTTGTTGTTTCCAAGCCGCATCAAGGGATTGGCGATAACACGTGATTTCAATGCTTGACCACATGACAGCCGCATCAAGGGATTGGCGATAACACGTGATTTCAATGCTTGACCACATGACAGCCGCATCCACTGTCCCCAGACTCCCATCTCATGACCCCATTCTGCGCTAAGCCAAATTTGGACATCTCACTGTGACTTCACAACGTTCATCTTTTTGAGCCGGCCCGCCGGCTTGACATCTCCACAGACAAGCTCCATTGTCCATTTGAGGCCCTCAGCATCCCGGGCCGCCACCTCTTCAAACCGCATGTACCTCAGTGCTGTCCCTTTCTTTCCTCAGCCCAGTACGGTACAACTTAGTCGCGTGCACCGCCCAGGGACTCCGCCAGTTCCACAGCCTAGCGGCTGCGTTTAGGACTGTAGGACTCGTCAAGGCCTTCAACATGTTCCAGGTCAGTGGCGAGGACTTGCCCCCGCACCTCCTTATCTCTACTTCATACTAATAAATTTGCTTAGCCTCACCCAGAGGAGCATATGCATCTTCGCCTCCACAGGGCACGGTCTGTGGTCTTGACAACACAAGAGTGAGTGGCTCTCTATTGCATCAAGTCCCATGTCGGCTCCGCCTCCTCATCTTCGGCACATGGCATCTATCATCTACGATACTCTCACCCTTCTCCTAACTGTCCACCCTAACCGTGACTCTCATCTTAGACTCGTCGAGGTCCGTGCCGCTCAACGGACGTTTGAGGGCGCCTACGTCCGAACTGCTCTTGGCCAGTTCTCCTTCGCTCTTATTATCCTCAAAGTTTTCACCTCTGAGTTTTATGCTATCGGTGCCTTGTTTGCTGTATATGGCGTTGCAGTGTTACTGGTCGCCATGTATCGTCGCTATGAGGGTAATCACCAGTTTTTCAACTCCAAGTCGGACGACGGGAGCATCAAGTCCAAGTTCAGGACCAGTGGCAACAGCGTCGCCTTGTTAACCATGCTTAGCCTTGGCGCTTATATAACATTAATGATCCTAACCTGGCGTCTTGTTTCATAAAGCCAGCAAGCACGAGGTTTGTTCAGCCTCACTATTTGCCTCCGCCATGACCTTGTTGGCGATTATGGCCCCAAGATTCGGTTAGCAGGATGCCGAGGAGAACGGCACTTCATCTTTCAAAGTATAGGCGTATTTTTTATAGCTTGACTATTTATATATTAATAGGTTCATAATATCATACATCCCCGCCC
>VTGD01000208.1:0-47360 GCA_013406985.1 Calonectria crousiana | reverse complement strand
CCCCCCCACCTCCACTCCAAAAATTCTCCCGAAGCTTGAGCCTCGTGTCCGACGACCTTAACCATAACCACCCCACGACAGTCGCCATGTTCTGCACCAGGTGCCTTCGCGCCACCGTCTCGCGGCGCCCGCTGCCGATTCTGCGCCAATTCTCGACCACGGTGCCGATCCGATCCGCAGAGCCCCAGCTCTCGACCCCCGTCAGCGCAGCCGGCGATGCGGCCAAGGAGACGCCCGCCGCCCGGTCGTCGTGCCCGGCCGGGACCAAGCTCACCGGCCTCAACTACATGAAGAACGGGCAGGACCCCGTCGCCCTGGAGGACGGCGAGTACCCCGAGTGGCTGTGGTCGTGCCTCGACGTCGTCAAGTCGAGCAAGGATTCAGCAGACGACGGAGCCGGTGACGAATTCTGTATGCCCACCGCATCTGACGATGCTGAAACCTCCTCCGTGGGAACGCTCGCTAACGACCCCCCGCAGCAAAATCTAAGAAGCAGCGAAAGCTCGCCGCCAAGCGCCAGAAAATCCTCGAAGCCCAGGCATTGGCCTCTGGCAACCTCGAGGCCCTTGCCCCCAAGATCCCCCTGCAGGAGCAGTCCATCAACATTATCGGCGAGGAAAACAGCGGTGTCGAGCACAACATTGAAGCTGCCCAGCAAAGAGAGGCGCTCAAGAAGGCGTTGCGCAAGCAAAGAAAGGCCAAGATCAAGGAGGACAACTACCTCAAGTCCATGTAAAGATAGATGTGGATTGGTTGACGATGTACCTGTACAATATCACAATCGCAATGTAACTCAAATGTACTATACCATGCCTTTAGATTCTGGCATGTCTCATGTCATTGATGAATGGATACGGCCAATGTATAAAACTTTTCTCACCCCCTCCCCTGGTCCATTTGGTATTACGGCATAGACTCGGCTTCGACTTGTATAATGACTCTCCATGTGGATAATTTGATATGTTTATTTTCAATCTACAACCCAGCTGAATCTTTTCGATTCTACCTATGCCTCAAACATGACTAGACGCCTATAGTCTTTACACAGTATGGTTAGATTTCACCATACACCATCGCGTCTTACAGGGCGCTCAGATCTAGCGGTACACTGCTGCCTCTACCAGCTCTATACTTCCTCGTGCCTCCTACAAAATCTCTTGGCTTTGGGAAGGCAGATTCATCCTTGAAATGCCACCTTGTATCATTGATCTCTAACCGTCCGACTCCAGCTCCGTTGCTGTGGCCGTTGCCGTTCGTGGCAGAAGGTCGTACGCTTGGGCTGGGTGAGCTGGAACGATTGGTCAGAGTGAACGCAGCTGGGTCCAGCATGGATTGGCGAAGCGATGATCCACGAGACCGGGTTATCGGCGGTGGTGGAGAAGGTGCAGATGGTGGAGACGGGGCTGACGACGGCGGAGGTGGTGGAGGAGCGGGAGGCGCAGAGCTAGGTGAAGCTTGGCCAGCCGCACGGATGGCAGCTTGGGCGGCCAGAGAGGGGGCAGGATGGACAGCTGGAGGTGGTGGAGGGGGAGGAAGTTGCATTCGTGGGACTGGCGAAGGGCTTGGGCGCGGAGGCGCGACAGATGGAGGAGGGGGAGGGGGTGCTGCGGGAGCCGGGGCAGACGAAGTCGGTGGCGGTGGAGGAGGCGGCGCCGGCGCAGAGGGTGCGGACACGGGAGGTGGAGGAGGTGCTGGTGCGATTGGAGCAGAAGCCATCGAGGACGGCTTCCGGGATGTCGGCAGAGGAGGCGGCTTCTTGCCAATGGGCGGGGGAGGCCCTTTGCCTATTGGCGTCGTCTTTCTTAGACCTGCTGCTCCTCCGGGAGGCGGCAGCGGAGGCCGTCCGGGGGCCGGTGGCGCTGCCGCCGCGGGCGGTCTGGGAGCCGAAAAGCCCGGAGGCTTCGGCGCTGAACCTGCCGGCTCTCCAGGATCCGATAGATAGGACGAATCTGCAGTTGCGCCCGTGTTAACACCTCCTCCCCTTTTCTTTAGCTTGGGCATTCCTCCGGCAAATAGGCCACCCAGCTGGGGCGCAGCATCGCTAACCACCGAATCCCGGGATCCCAGATCGCTGTTGCTTCTCGCTCGGTTTCCCGGGACAGGCGGTGCCAGGCCGCCTGGTGGTTTGGGAGCTCCGCCTAGGACGGGAACGGGCGGTGCGCCGCCGATTGGGGGACCCGATGAAGATGAGGATTTGGCGACCACTGGCGCTGAGCGATCGTTGGTGACGGCCTTTTTGAGGGCCCTTCCCTTGTGGATATCTGATAGAAGGGCGCCCTGTTTGCACGCGGTTAGTTCGGGTTACGGTGGATAGCATTCGGCGAGGCAGCGTGATAAAGCTGGGAGCTTTGCGACATACTCTGTTCCCTGCAGGTGGCCGCGATGGGAGGCCCGCGGGAGGAGGTGGAGGAGGAGGCGGTCCGCCCATGCCAGGCGGCGGAGGGGGAGGTGGAGGTGGCGGCGGCGGCATGGTGAGACCAGGCGATGATTGCGGTCTGTTTGGTGAGGGAGGTTGTCTCGTGTGATGGCGGCGATGGCGAAGAGTTGGGGAAAGTGGTTCAACCCTTCGGGCGCTGTCGACGAGGATTGGGCAGCTTGAAAATGCTAAAAGCGAGCGATCAGCTGCCCCAGGAGTCGAAGCGTCAGAGCGCCTACGGGGCCAGGCCGTGGATCGCGTGCGCGGAGCGGTGAAGGGCGTTGAAAAACGAGAGGGCGATGGAGTGTAGAGCAGATGAAAGGTTAAAAGAAGGGCTTGGTGGTGAGAATCTGGCTGAGGCGATCCCTCCGTAGCCGTGTGTCATGTTTCGTCATGCCGCCGCTTACGCTGCAAAGGGGGCACAGGCTGCAGGCTGCTGCTGTTACCTTCTGAATCCTGGGCTGTGGCGCCCCACTTTCCATCGCCTGCTGCAGGCGCGGCATGGGTGATAAATTTAGCCACCGCGTTAGTGGAGCTCAAGGGACTTTTTCTTTACTCGAGTGATCTAGAAACGCTGTAGAACCTGTGCTGTCGCAAATCATTCAGGAATCCCCCAAGTTCGATTCAAGCAAAATCCGCCGCGTCGCTCCACTGCCGCGACCGCGACGAGGCACAGAATCTCCCTGGCGCTGCTGCTGCTGCTGAAGAGCCGGGCCGCAGGCTTCCGTCACTCATCTCAGCCTGGCCAATGTTGGAATTGTGGTGCCTACTTCTAGTCTGACAGCCTGATGATCTGATGGATCGCCTGTCAGGTCCATGGACATCGCACCCAACATTCTAGCTTTTGCGATCCAAGAATTCCCACAGGTTCCTTGCATAGGCGGAAATCCTCGCCACGCTACCGTTTTGGCCAGTATTTGTCTTGAATCTTGTAAGATTCGCGTATCTGTCGGCCTGGACCGCCTGCGATAACCGCCCTTTGCTGCCCAATTGGTTCTGATGGAGAGCAGGGAGTCAATGATCCTCGTTAAGAGCTGGTCACGAACACGGTTCACTGCATTGCTAGCCGAAGAACGTCCTGGATTGTTGGCTGTTGTGCAAAGCCAGCTTTCAGGGGCTCTGAGTAACCCGGGATCGGCAGTCGAGTAGCCAAAGGAGATGGCAGACGTGGAAACACCCATGACTATTCGTGTTCACTCAACCTCCATCAGCGAATGCAGCTGAACCATCGTCAGGCTTCATCGCAGGCAATCACTGCGATACTATTCAATCCAGCAGCCAGACTGGGGACAACCCCCAGGTCTTTGAGGAACCTATTTAGGGAGAGCCCGGCAACTGGGTCCCAACTCTCCCACCACACAAACCCTGTCGCGTGCTTTCATAAAAACTACCCACCGCTATTCGAAACAACTAACCGCATTTCAACATTTCTACTTCTCGTCTTTTAGGAAGATGGGCTCCAATACTCTTCGACTCGTGGAATGCATTCAATTGATCGAGGTTGATCTTCCAAACAAGAGCCAAAATGGCTCATTTTCCGTTCAGGTCACCAACGAACGTAAACAAGTCGTCAACAATAGCACCGTTATGTTGTACGTGCAAACCCTCTCAAAATCACCCGTAACTGTGGATCTCATGGAGCCCAAACGATATCTCTTTCTCAAAGGCCTCGGAAGACTTGGGCTCTGGGCCGAGGCCGAACATGACGGCGTGATATACGGGCTTGATGAATTGTAAGCGATAGTCGAAGTAACCGCGCATGTTATGTACTAATTTTCGTGGAATGACAGGTAATGGTGAATAAAACCGAATGTCCCGTTAACGATTATGATTATTAGAAGTATGATGGAGGAAAGGTAACACAAATCGGGAGGGAACTGTTAGGCTATGGCAGCAGTATGAGCTGCTGTAGTAGAGAGCGTGATTGATTAATTCTTCATGGGATACCTCTGCTCAACCATAGACCATCGTTGATTCTTAGATCAATAGAGACCCGCTGTTTTAATACGCATATCTACAACATCAGAACAATGGGTGGGGATATTCACTGATTATTCTCTTCCGCGCACTGCAGACATCAAGGCACTGAAACTTGTCGTCTTCAATTCACATGCCCCGCGCCAATTCTCTAGAAAATACCTCCCCTTTTCGCGGCCAAGTCAACCCAGCTTTTGTTCAGTACTCGTTCCATTACGAATTGAGACCCTAGCGTGCCACTCTTCTCCTTGTTATCCGTATCACAGTAACAATTACAAACGGCTTGTTTGGCGTCAAACAATTCCTTGATTACAAATTTGTTGGTTTGCGTCAGTTGGGGCAAGATGAGCCCAGGACATTGCCAGATAACAATCAATATCAAGGAAAATAAATAGGAAGGTCAACCCTGCCGGTCCATTTTCAGATTCGGTAACAAGACATCCACCGCAAGAGCCCAAAATACCCGTCCTCGATATTTCTAGCCGTCGAACAATTTTACTCCAACAGCTGCACCCCAAAGTATTCACCCGATACTCTTAGAATGTCGGCCCCCAGAATCGGAAGCATGGCTGACGAATGCCAAAGCCTCATCGACCTTGATCTGCCGGAGCAATCTATCAATTGCGCCTACATCGTCACAGTTGGTAGTACAATGCAGGGACTGCTCACGGGCAGCGTTGTCACATTAATGGGGCGCAGCCTGACTGGCCATGACGTAACTTTGGACTTGATGGAACCTGAGATACGCCAGTGGTTGAGTTCATACGCATGGAACGGTCTCCATGTCCACAAAGTGATGAATGGAGTGAGCTGGTTGTTTATTACCACCCATGCCGACGTTGGAGTGGGTCGAGCTTAGGATCCCCAGCCTGGAATCACAAGTCCCGACGCAAAGAGAGTACCAACAATAGACGGGGATATGTAAATTTTTTAAAGAAATTCCATCTTTTACTTCATTTCATTTTCTCAGCGTCAAAGATCGAGGGACTAGGTCCGCGTGGTTGTAATCTCGGCATCTTTTTGGATTGTGCACAAAAATTAGCATCGTGGATATGGAGGAGAAACTAACATATCATGATTAAAATGAAGCTACAGCCCTTGACCCGGGCATTACAACCTTCTACGTTCGATTTTATTGCAGTCGACCGTTTTCGGGTCGAGCAAAACGGATTCCTCATCTTGAGCAGTCTGCCCCGCCAACAACACCCCTCCATCCAGTCACATGACAAAACGGTGGCTCTAAACGGCCTGGAACTTTAGAAAGAATGTTCCGCCCGACGACCGCCATCGTGGGAATCTGCCAGGACCAGCAACCCAGAGCGCTCAATCAGAGCCCGCGCTGTCGGAACAAACCTCCACGGAGGCCCAATTCGATCGTGTCTCCTCGAAAACTTTTCACCTGACGATTCGAGACCGCAACGATGCGGGGAGCCAATCCGAGGCAAATCGGCACCGTTTGCCAGCTCTGTACCTTTGCGCCAGCAAGGTCCGTCAACCAGGCATTCGTCCGCCGCGCTCTTTTGTCGCAGAGCCGCCACGTACGCAGCCTCAATGCAAAGCCTATGACTGTACGATGGCTTGCTACGGCATCCTCCGTCCCTGACCACGCATCATCCCGAGCCGCACCCCCCGAAAACCCGAATGTACCCAGGGAAGTCTTGAACCCGGCCCAGCTGGCCAAGGCGGTGGAAGATGCCAGGGACAAATTCCTCTCCGTTGATGGAATTCCGGCTAAGCAGCTGACGGGAGCGGCATTGGAAACGTGTCTCAGGGCAGCTGAAGCCCTCCAGCCGCTTGTGAAGAGAGCCGAGGCGCAAGCTCGAGCTTCTACCTCGAAGCTCATGTCGCTGGGAGCCGAGAGAACTGGCTCAAAGCCATTGATTGACGCCGAGTTGCGGGATAGTGTCAACAAGATCTCGCACTCGGCATTTGCCATCATCACCCAGCCCAACGTCGAAATTACCCCCGAGTTCCTGGAGCTTTATGTTGTCACCCAGGCCACGCTGGGCCGCCCAGAATCGCTTCCTACCGTGCTAGAACTGTTTGCCACAAAGCCCCAGCCAGTGGTTAAAAACGGTGTGATCCAATATGTCCGCCAAAACCCCAACGCGGCCGCCAGGGCCATTGAGGAGGATGTCGCCAACATGGCTTTACAGACAGCCATTGATGCCAAGAACTTGGATGCAGCCCTTGGAATCGTCGAGGCATCCTTCAGCTTACCGGCTTTCAAGCGCCAAAAGCTCATCAAGCACGGCACCACTCCTGGCCTGGCTCTAGCTACTCTACCGTTTGGCATCTACGGCCTGGCAACTGCTTACGCCTCGTACTGGCAAAACACCATGGATGTGTCAACTGCCACGGGAATTGGAATTGCGGGTATTTCTGGCTACTTTTTTGTGGTGGGATCCATGGGCTTGATCGCCAAACTCAGTCACAAGGACCACATGAAGCGAGTGACGTGGGCGCCAGGCACGCCGCTGCGCTATCGTTGGCTGAGAGAGGACGAGCGCGCTGCAATGGATAAGATTGCCCTCGCTTGGGGTTTCAAGGAGCCCTGGAGGCATGGCGAAGAAACGGGCCCTGAGTGGGAGGGTCTGAAAGAGTATATGGGCTATCGACAGATGATTCTAGATCGTGTGGAGTTTATGGATGGAATGAGCTAGACTTGGCATAACCAATCCATAAACGTGTATACTATCCAAGCATGTAAAAAAAAAGAAGAGACAATTAATTCCAATCTTAGACTATGCCCGTGTGCATGATGTCCGAACTACGGGAGCCATCTACCCAAACCGTTGTCAGCAAGTAGTACACAACTTGGCCCAGTAGACGCGAAACCCGAATTCAAAGGACATTGCTACCTTATATATACATTCTCGCAACCCATGCGGTCATTACTACATTAAGATCCTGTAACTTCACATGCCCATTCATGCAGTTCGTTCCTGCTCCTTCAAAGGACCAGTCGAAACCCAATCACCGTGATCAGCCCGAAAGATGTAGATACAAGCGAACATATATATATATACATTTGAAACACGCCCCCCCCCCCAAAGCCCGCTACGCCACACAATACCATCCCTAGCTCTTTCCCAAGGTATCCGTCTCGTACGAAATGTTGTATCGGGTCGTCTTCCGAATCGTCGCGACGTCCTTGGCGGACGTCGAGGTGTTGCCGATGCTGTCGACGGGGTCGAGGATGTACTCCTCGCTGGCGGCGTCGTGGCTCCGCACCGCCGAGCTCTGGGAGAAGCCCTCGGCCTTGCGCGGCCCGACGTAGGGCTTCCAGCCGGCGGCGGGCGGGTCGCGGGAGCGGTCAGTCGACGACAGGTACCGATTCGAGCCGTAGCGCTTGGAACTGCCGCCGAGCTTGGAGGCGAAGGCGGACGGGAACAGGTACGACAGCGGCATGCGGCACATGGGCAGGCACGCGCAGATGAGGGCGACGTTCTCCTCGATCATGGTCCACAGCGTCGAGGTGATGTTGTCTGCCAAGAGTGAAGGGAAGGGAAAAAAGTTAGCTTGGATGTGCAGCGAGGTCATCTTGGTGTACAATAACGCACAAGTCGTGTCAGGGGTCTTTGTAGAGAACGACAAGGTTGTTGACCTCATGATGGAAGTAATGGTAACACTGTTGAAGCAAAGTTAGAAAACGTGCTCTTGGGTCTTTTCTTCTCTTCTTTTCTTCTTCTTTCTTTTTTTTTTCAGAAACACTTCGTCACTTACAAACCACCCAGCGCAAACACGAGCATGAGGGCTCTCTTCTGCACTACCGGCAGGTTGCTCGACCAGACAGGCTGCATGGGCAGCAGCAAGATTAAAATATCAGTGGCAATCGAAAACCCTGCGTTTGCGTGCCAGTTCCTGGTCAGGTCGATGCACTTTGGCCCTATCGCCCTGTTCCAGGCGCCCTCGATGGGGCTGCACTGCCAGATGGACGATGCGGTTGTGGCAATCATGTACGCGGCAACGATGCCGCCGAGCGCGTAGCAGCAGATGCGGAACCACTTTTGCAGAAATATCCGGAGGTAGAGCAGGATGATGGAGATTTTGGTCAAGTTGATTGTGAGCTTGTAGAAGATTTGCGCAACGTAGAATAGCTGCATGGTTGGTTAGAAAACTGGTTTGCCGGCAGCCTCGGGCACCTTGAAAAGAAGCATATGTTCTCGTCCTCCTCGTCCTCCTCTTCTTCTTCTTATTCCTCCTCTCCAAAGGAAATTGACAAGGTTTCCGCCTCGATTATCTCACCTTCAACGCCATTAACCTGTTCTCGGTAGATAGGTTTCTGATATGTTGACCGAACCCGTAATGGCACGAGATCATCATGAGAATCTGCACAACCAGCGTGCAGGACTTGCGAAATCTTGTTAGTCCCCCAAACTGCCCCCCAGAAAAGAAAAAAAAGAGGTGATTCTGGGTCAGAGCTGCTCACAAACGATAGCAAAATGGTCCAATCATCCCAGCCTATGCCTGATCTCCGTGCTATGCGGCTCCACAACCGAATGCCGATGAAGATGGGAGTGACGATGAAGAAGACTATGCATGGCGTCCGCACCATCCACGCATTGGTCTCGCCGGGGATATTTCCAGAGGCCATGGCGACCTGCGAAATACTTGGAGAGAATTCGCCGCGAGAGTGTGACGGAAACCTAGCCTGCCTTTTAGGAAGGGGGGAAGGGGGGCCGGCAGAACAGGAGGCGCGTCTCGATATATGCCTCTTTGGGGCAAAATAGGAAAAAAAAAAAAGCCACCATGCGAATCGATATTACTGACTCCAGTCTCCTGACCCGGCAGCCTATTCACGCATGGGAGCCGTGGGGGGGCATTACTAACGACACGAAGACAGCTGAAACAGCGCTTCCTTCTGCAAGCCGTGTCGGCAACCCTGCTCAGCGAGGCACTCCAAGCTCATGCAGTCCAGCCCAGGCCCAACAAGGGGCATGATGCAGAAAGTTTGTCCCCAGCTTCACTAGTCCCGTCGGGGGCCCTTCAGCGAAATACAGAGATGGGAGGGCTGGTTCCCCCTTCCCAAACTCTGGCGCGGAAGGCCTCGTGTACAGAATTCTGAGTGGTATGAGAAGTGGCACGGAAAGGAACCCCGGTCGAAAGGTGGCAGTCGGCATTCGCACGCCAGCTGGGCCCTGACCAGAACATGCGCCAAGAGATAATTACTGGGAGCGGATTCTCACCACCAAGAACAGGGCCAAGAAGAAAAATAAGCTTGGTCCACAGTCACATAAAAAAAAAAGCGTGGGAAATGGAGTCGGTTCGGAGGGAAAAAAAAGTATCATCTCTAACACGGACGGGATCGATGGCCCAGCGTAGATGCCGCGAAGTCTAAAACATCTTGGTCACTGGGCGCTTTATTGCCGGCACATCCAAATCTGAACTCTGCAGGAATATAGTTACCAGTATATAAAGGGTTCTCTCAGCACTTGATCTTTGATGCAAAGTAGCGCCGCTGTGCCTCTCTCTCTCTCCACGGGACTGCGGAGCGGAAGCGGATGCTGCCAGGGCAAATTTGACCGGCTAGGGTATACAGTAGCTGAGCGTGGAACCTAGGACTGGTCTGCACGAGCGATATTTGACTTTGTTTAGCCCGATACAGCTCATGACATTTTTTTCTCTCTTTGTCTTTGTTTATTTCCCTACTCCAGTGAAGGAGATTGTTTCGATATTGGTTGGATACCAGCACATCTGACAAGAAATCAACCTTGCTTTTTTTTTTCATAAAACATCTTTTCTTTCTTTTGCTTTGGACATTTACACTGCCGGACTCTCGTCCTCCTCAGGGATCATCTTTGTCCGCTGCGGCTCACCGGAAACACACCTCTCCTCCCCGGCTACTGCATGTAGCCGGTCCGGGTACTTGGGAACGTGGACTTTTTGTTTTTGCGAAGAACCATGGAAAAGTTCTGGGGCTCTTACATAAACTTGCGCTGCGTAAAAGGCGAGAAGTTGGAAAGAAGAAAAAACAAGGGCCCAGCGTCTCCTCTGCGGATGTAACGTGCGACAGGGTGTGCGGTGGGTTGTGGTGAAGAAGCAGGGGTCCGTTTACTCTTAAGTTCTACCTAAAAAGGCTCGACCTTTAAAATTGATCCATGGCGCCTTGGCCCGGGCGGTCCGAGCTCGGTTGAAGTGATCATCTTTTAGAGCCGTTGTCCTGGCCTTGTAGTGAGCAAGCCTGGGGAATGGTTTTTGGAAGCCTAGTCCAACTGAGTGGTTGGCTGTTCCAAACTACCAGCTGCGCAGCATATATGAACACATCTTGATGTCTTTTTTCTTTCTCTTCTCCAACAAACCAAGTGCCGGGATGAAACCACACACTCCCCTCCTTTCACCTGCATGCCAGCATCGTACGGTTAAAGAGAGAAGAAAAAAGCCCTGCCCCAGGCCAAAAGCAATTCTTGGCCAACGGGGATAGTGTGGGTTCACCAACGGCTGCTCTCGGCCGCCATCCCCCATGTGGCCCCCGGGTACGGTGGCGCTAGGAATTGGCCCGTCCAGGCCCGTCCAGGCCCCTGGAGACTCAAAAAAAGGTGGACGGGCTCATGAGCGAAAAGAGACGTCAAGCCATACATGGCTCCCGAAGCCCCCGAAGAGCCTGGCATCGCGCTCGCAGCCTTCTTCTGTGGCTGTGCGGCGGCGGCGAGGCCAGTTTGCGGCTGCTCCTCCGTCTCGCCTGCCATCCATCGAGCCCACCGGAGACGGATCCCGGTGTGCCGCGCCGAACTCGTTCGCCCATCATCACCCCAGTTGCGGGCTCCAGGAAGTCGAATCAGCGCTCTCCATACCACTTCACCCAGACTATTGGAATCGCTAGCGACCCAGCACGGCGGGAATACGCGCAAGCTAGATACCCTTCTGGAAGGCTGGCGGAGATGGGCCATATCGCTTCCCCCGGTCCTTTGCTCCATCCACGTGGAAACAGGAATGAATGGGTCTCGAAGCATGCCAATCGAGCATGGAAACACTGGGTAGATCCTTTCGTTGCTGGCGGTATTAAGAAGAGCTGACGTTCTGTGCAACCCGGTGCGAGTCCATCCCTCCCGCTCTTCACCCCCTCCTCCTCCTCCTCCCCGGCTTCTCTTCACACTGCTTCAACGCTCTGCACCTATCTGCCAAACACACAGAGCGATAGCCAACATTATGAAGCTTTCACTCCTCTCCATCCTCTCTGCCGGTCTCGGCTTGGTTGCCGCCCAGGCCAACGGAACCATCTACGATGGCCAAGTCGCCGAGGACCTCAACGGCTCCAACTTCACGTACCCCTACCAGGTGAAGCTGTTCAAATTCGAGAGCCAGTTCCAGCATCTCGAGATGGCCTTCATGGATGTCAAGCCCACCACCAAGGCCAATGGCAGGACCGCCATCCTGTTCCACGGCAAGAACTTTTGCGGCGCAACCTGGGAGGGCACCATCAAGGCCCTGACCCAGGTTGGCTGGCGCGTCATTGCCCCTGACCAAGTTGGCTTCTGCAAGAGCACCAAGCCCGCCGGCTACCAGTTCAGCCTGCACCAGCTTGCCTGGAACACGCAGGGGCTGCTCAAGGCGCTCGGCGTGGGCAAGGTGACGGTCATCGGGCACTCGATGGGCGGCATGCTGTCGACCCGCTTCGCCCTGCAGTACCCGGACACGGTCGACGACCTCGTCATGGTCAACGCCGTCGGCTGGGAGGACTACGTGCGCAAGGGCGTGCCCTACATCAGCATCGACGAGACGCAGGCCACCGAGGCGGCGTCGAGCTACGCCTCCATCAAGGGCTACGAGCAGGCCGCCTACTACGTGGGCGAGTGGGACGACAGCTACGACACGTGGGTCAGGATGCTCGTCAACATCTACAACGGATCCGAGCGCGACAACTACGTCAAGATCCAGGCCCAGATCGTCGATATGGTGCTCACCCAGCCCGTCGCCCACTACTTTGGCAGCATCAAGGCCCGCACCCTGGTCATGGTCGGCGAGCAGGACATCACCGCCATCGGCTCCACCTGGGCCTCCGATGCCGTTGCCGACACTCTCGGCAACTTTGGCATCCTGGGACGCCTGGTCGCGAGCCAGATCCCTCGCGCCCAGCTCTTCAGGTTCCCCGACCTGGGCCACGCTCCCCAAATCTCCCACCCGGACCGCTTCCACAAGGCCCTGCTCCGCTTCCTCAGCAAGCGTCGCTGAGCCGAGTAACGAATTGATGAATTATTGACGTACAAACATGCGGTATGACCTTTTGAAACCATGAAGCAGAGAGGGAGAAAAAAAATAGAGTCTTGAACCCGTACATAAACATACAATACAGCATATATACCTGGATATATATGTGTTGCACAGAGGTCTTGCCAAAAGACTATGTGTCTTGGTATTCGTAGCTAAAAACTAAAATTAAAAATGAAAGAATAACCCCTAAATAAATACTGTATATTCTCCTAAAGATGATGTCTTGTGTTTTTTCCCAAGTATTATTTTTCGTCGCCCCCCTTGATCGTCGTCAAATTAAACAAGCGAAAAGTCAGCCTAGCATCTGTGCCACCCGATAGCGCCTCGCTTCCCTGGCCGAGTTCGCAAGCGTCAAAAAGGTTAAAAGAGGAAAAAGGATCGTCCATTTTATACCCGTGTGGACTCGCGCCCAAAGCCAATGTGATTCGATTTAACCATGTCCAAATTGGGATTGTCGGCAATTGGACTTGATATCTTGTGTTTTCGTTGTCGTACAGCAAATGAGTCTGGAGAATATGTTGGAATGTGTATGTGTGGTTTACCCTATAGTTTCAAATGTAACAAGTTCCGGTTGGAGTATTGAAGCATGACCAAGGACAGAACAGGGCAAAACATATGCTTTATTCCTTCGTGCGACTAGAAATCGGACCGCTTCGTGACCATAATCTAAACACAAGCATGCTTTATTTGATATCTACAGCAAGGTATTACCTGCATTGTGAGACAAAGTGAAACCGAATTCGTCGAGCAAAAGCGTCAACTGCCGCCATCATGAAGATACCTTTCTCTTGGTCAGCACTTGTTGGTTCATAGGGTTGTCTCGTTACGATAGGATCAACTCACTTTACCCTAAAAGCTTATTGTTTGCTTCCCTAGGAGATGACGGCTTCACCAACACATTGTATGCAAGGCGTTTGACTGGTCGTCGGACTTGAGCCAGAATGTTGAAGCGCAGCCAAGGAAGCAAAAAATCGGGTTCTCTCTCAGTATGCGTGAATAGGAATTACCATCCGGCGTGTTGGATCCTTCTCAAGATGCTCGGTTTCTGAGCGAATGCGACACCAGAGTCATCAAAAATATCTCAAGCTACACAACACAGAAGAACAAATAAAAGAAGAGATGAAAAAAAGTCACCATCCACAGAGACGCGAAAAGAAAGACTCCAATCTCTTTGTTTTGAAAGGCCAAAAAGGAAATCATCATGAATCACTGCTCAAGAGACGTCTTTCAAACAAACAAGCAAAACTCAGCAGCTCCCACCACCAGCGCTATTGTCACAAATCAGTGTAAACGAATGAATAGAATCGTGTATCGTATAGAAAAACTGTATCATGGCCACGGTGAGATACATCAAATCCATCTCACCTTGCACCTTTGAAGCACGACGACGACAACAACAACAACAACCCAGGCATCTCTGTGTATTTTTCTAGTTCGTTTGGTTCTCTCTACATCGCTTCATCGAGCTCGTTTTGGCGGAACGATGCCAAAGAAGAGGATCTACAACATGCAGACATCACGGAACAGGCCCCGGCCTCAGAGCAACTATATCCCGATGGAGCCTTCCATGCAGCACCGTGGGCCTCCCCGCGCATACCACGAGTACGAAACCCCCAAACCCTCCCAGGGACGACTTGTAGAGATGGTCGTGAGCCGACCCAAGCCCGAGATCCGGCTGTATTTCGTCCACGCCCAAGACGTCGTCGCGGGTTCTCTCCAGGACATCATGCCGAACCCCGACGAGATGGCATTCCTGCCCCCGGCCCTGAACAGCTTCACCGGGAGCGACGACAGCGACGACGAGCGGTCGCCGAACCGCGGGGCCCAGCAGCACATTGTTCTTCCGTCCGGGCTGCCAGAGGGCGGCGCGGAGCTGCAGCTCAAGATTGGGACTGGGGGCACGCCCTCGCAGTACGGAACCCACGAGCCGTACATCTGGGTGCGCCGCTTCGACGACTTCATGGCGCACCTCCGCGCTCCCGCCGGCTACCCGGCCTGCGTCCGCATCAGGTTCGACATCCGGCAGGTGGCGAGCCGCGAGGTCGAGGCTCCGCCGCGAGTCCCCGCCACCAGGAGCTGCGCGGTGCCGCCGCGCGACGACGAGGTGCTCGACGCCGTCCGCGTCGACCTCTCCGTGGCCGGCGTGCCCAACAAGCTGTGCCTCCGCGTGCGCTTCGTCGACTCCATGAGCGCCGCGAACCCTCTGCTCCCCGACCTCGTCCAGCCTCGCCTGTTCAACGTCGGCCACATCAAGCTCGAGGACCCCCTCGACCAGGACACTATCTCCGAGGAGGGCGTCACCGTGGAAAGCACTTACACCGTCAAGCTGAACCCGCTGAGAAAAGCAACTCTTCGGCAGTGCCTAAAGGGCGGACCTGGCTCTTGGATGTACGAGCTGTAGGACTAGTCCTGTCAATAGTAGAGTTGGATGCTCAGGATATTAGAGAGACGCTCGGTATTTGAAAAGAAAAAAAAGAAGAGTTTAAAAATTATCGTGCCATCTGATTGCGTCATCTGCGACCTTGTTTACCTTGTAGCTCATAAAGACGATTGAGGAGAATGTGTGTTCAAGAAAGGTGAACAACACCCATAGCGAAATGAAACACTGTCCTGGCTTGGCTGTGTCCTGAACTCAACCATGACAACTACCCCACGAAAAAGGTGATTTTGTACATAGTAACGTAATTCATTGAATTTATAATATATATACGTTGTGAATCAGAGCAGTCAGTTTCCTCACCATCTTCTTTACAGCATTTTATTTCTCAGTTGACCGACTGTTATATACCAGCCGAGCACCCTTGTTTCTTTTTTTTCAGGCTGTTATTTCATTAAAGGCAGCCGCTTCTTTGAAAAACAAAGAACGCAAGCGCAGTTACAAACCACGTTTGAATCATCATCACGACTTGACGGACTATGCGCTCAAAAAGGGTGCACTAGGCGCTGCGCTGCCCCCAGAGACCCGACTTTGCAGAGTATCAGCAGGTCGACCGGAAGCGCTCTCAGTCCATCACAAGCATGGAAGAATTTATTCAGTTTCTCTCGCTGCCGTCGACCCTCTCGTCGCCTCTTCCGTCGCCTCTCCCAGGGCCCGACTCGGACTCCTCCCCGGCCGCCCACCGAGACCCGCCGGCATCCTAGCCTCGGCAGCCGCCCCGTAGCGGAGTCCACATCTACTGCAAGCACGCCTTCGTGGAGGGGTGTCGCTGCGGAACGCCTTTGAGGCCCAGAGGTGAGGGCGACTATTGCGGTCGCTGTTGGGAGGGTCGTTGTGACGGCCCTCCACCCACAGGGAGCCTGTGATGCGGCTTCCAATACCGGAATTGAGCTTGAAGGAGTTGGATGGTTATGGACTGCATACGCGAGGCGGGTGTCATTCATTCATGTAATCATTTTCCTTTGTAAGTTGTATTTTATGTTACGAATTTAATGAATAAACCCCTTCTCACAGTAGCATCTCCCAAATTAAACAGGATGCGATGGCACCATTAGATTTTAAACTGGCTTTGATAGGATAATGGTTGAATTTGTGATTTTTGTGTGCTTGATCTGACCTACAAGACTTTGCAATCATTAAATACACTGCTAGACTAACAAGACCATGATACTCCACCTGTCTCATGCATAAATCCCAAAACGCCATGCTCATAGTTCCCAGGGTCCGGCCTTTGCCTCCCTCTAATAGTAAATGTAATCTTTATGACAAAAGAAAATTATTCCTCAGTGGCCCTCCTAATCCAGAGAGCTGAGCTCTCAAAGTCGGATTCTCTCTCCAAGCGCTTGTGAGCCCGGAAGAGCTTCAGCCCTAAATCATACTCCTCTCGCTGGATCTCTGCCAGCTCTTCCTTCAAACCATCCACCTTCTTCTTTTCCAGCTCGCGCTTGCGTAGGACTTGTGTGCTCGACATCAAACTATCCATGGGCATCAGCTCAGTCATTTGCTTGATGCTTCGGTTGATGTTGAGTCGTCGGTGTGCTAAATTTTCGAGCCGGGCATTGAGAAACGCGACGCGATCACTGGCCGACTCCTTTTCCATAGGCGAGGGAGGAAGGGCCTTTGTGGTTGAGGCAATAGATGCTGAGCGGTTCAGGGCAATGCGACCCAGGCCAGCGCCAGCGCTGGCATCGAAGGCGGACTTCATTGAAATGACGATCGGTTCGCTCGTGGGAGATTTGGCACCGTCACCTCCGGGAACAGGCCTCCTACGGTCCATCACTGAGGTTTGTTTCGGGGGAGGGGGCACAGGCGGCTGCTCCTCCTCAGCCGGCGGTCGCGGGGAATCGACTTGAGTCGTGTTGCACGTCGTAACGCTGAATCGGGAAGGTGGAGGAACCCAGGGATCATTAGAAGTGAAAGGACTTGAGGGTTCGTTCGTCTCGAGATGAGGAACAAAACTCGCAACCGTTGCGTCTGTGTATGCGGAATAAATGGAAGTCGTTGATTTGTGCGGGTCATGCGGGGGATTATGGGTTGACGGCGACGGCTTCCTCCTTATGGCTTTGCTCTGGTTGGGGAAATTGGGAGGGGGCAGCGATACAGGGGCTTGAGACTGCGACGAAGGAGGAGAGTCATGGTGGTGGGGAGGAGTGGGATAAGCGTGGGCAGAGGGTCCATGCGACGAAGGTTCGGGAGAAGGTGTTTTGGCAGCTTCCTTGAGTTTTTGGTTCGATCTAGAGGGGAGCAATCTGCGAACAGCCGAAGCGGAGGGGTTAGACGTTTCAGGCTGCCCACTACCAGATCGATTTCCTGGTTTGCTGGGTTTGTGCTGCACACTAAGTGGTGCGACGGTTAGATCGTCCTTGATGGGTTCGACCAGCGGCGCACGGCCGCTGGCTCCCTTCCACGGAGGCCGATTCTCAATGGTTTCGGTTTTGCCTCTGGTCAGCTTTCTCATACGCTGTCCGAGACTCTGTGGCGCGTTGCCAGATCGGTGGACTTGAGGTCCGGTAACCGTGGTTGTAAGGCCAAATGCTTGAGGGGCATTGGGATATTCGGTCAGCCGTGGGCTTGAGTCCCATGGGTGCACTGCATCAGCATGTGGATCTCGCAGTCTGTCTGCCGATCTTGCCTCCCTCAGTTTCTTGTCCTGCTCAGTACGTTTCGGCTGACGGATAGATCCCAAGTTGGTGAGGGACCCGTTTCGGGGCGAGGGTGTTTTGTGAGCGCCGTAGAAAAGGTGGTGGTGAGACTGATCCGGGCCGTCGTCAATGGGTGAGACATCGTGGGAATATTTTCTGCAGGCGAGACAGTTAATTAGCCATGATGTCTGACGTACGAGCCGCATGATTGGCGCCTAGGGCAAATCGGGCTTATGGGAAGCAGATCATCGAGGCTTGGGAAAAGAAAAAAAAAACGACGAAAAAAAGCAAGAGAGAGGAACTGAGCATGTTCAAGACTACACATTGAAAACATGCCAAGGGTCAAAGGTTGGCAACTGCAAAGAAAGGCGGTTGCGACCGGATAGTTGTGACAAAGAGGCAAGACTTACCCATAACGCTCAACACTCAGCTCCGGAGAGCTGGGCGGGGAGATGTCGAGAGCCGGCAGACGACGATACATGTCTTTGGCAGGCGTCCTTAAAGGAGCAGGTGCCGTGCCCAGTTTGCAGTGGGAAGTTGGGTCGTCAACGTAAACAGAGGAAGCTGGTCGCCAGTCGTGAGGGTTGAGCCTGCGCGGGTTTCGAGGAGGAGGTTGCTGGACGGGAGGAGCGTCCAAGTCGTGCGAATCTAAAGGAGGAGAGCTGCAGTCACGGGGAATCACTGTCAGCAGACCTTACGACACGCGAATTCTGATAGATTTGAAAAAAAAAAAAAAGTGATGAGCGTGTCGAAAGGCAATCTCTTTACGTAGCAAAGGGGAGGAAAGCACGGAGGCTCTAATTATTCGGAACCCTGTCGTTGAACAAGGCCAGGGGTCCATACGAGCCGGGTGAATGCGACGTCAAGTTGGATGCTCGATTGCCGAGCTTGGTGAGACCAGTGCCGCCTGGGAGAGCATCACTGATTTGCACCATGACGAGTCCTGCGTTGGTGATGTGCTGCGCCAGCATCAAGTTCTTCGACCCCTCCAACCACGGCTTGCATAGAGGGAGGCGGTGCTAAGCCGGCTGCAAGACGTGGGCGCATGCAGAGGACGCTAGCAAGACTACAGCCAACGCAGCAAGGCATGTCGTGCGCCACGGGAGGCAAACCGGCAACAAAGGAATACAAAGGAATGCAAAGGAATGGCAATGGGATAATGAAAAGAGGAAATAGCGAGGCTTTTTTTGCTTACAGTTCAAGATGTTGGTCCGAAGTTGTGTGCAGAGGCTCCGTTTTGCCACGGCGCAATTCGTAGTGTGAAGGGTTGTTGTGGATCCCGAGGCCGCTGAGGTTGTTGTCAAAGTCGTCGTTTTGCCAGTAGCCACGATCGTTGTTGTTGTTGGTGTTGGTGTTGCCGTTGGCGCGAATTCGCTGCTTGCTGGTTGTTGTGCTTTCCGGCTTCACGCGAGGCCGAGACGAAGATGTCGGTTGCAAAGGTGCTGTCTGGGACCGAAATGCGCGCTCCTTGAGTGTTGGAGGAGGCACCAGTTTGCTTGGCTGACGGGCGACGGCGGCATGGCTTGGGACCGTTTTTTGGCCTTCCCACCTGGCAGGCATCTTGTCTGGTGTCGGGCAGGTGACGAGCGATGGACTGGCTGACACGTTACGGGCTGGAAGCTGAGGTGGCCAGCGGTCGCAGGGCGCGGTGGGTAGCGGCCTGGGCTTCCGCTAGTTGCCTATTTTGGGCTTTGGGACTTAGGCGATGATGGTGCCGTGCTGGGCTGGAACTGGGCTGGGCCGAGAAGAGACAGGCCGGGGGAGCGACAGAGGGACAGAAGGGAAAGCTCGGCAAAAGGCGGGGGGTAGCGTGTGTGTGTGTGTATATGTGTGGTGCTTCTAGAAGAGAACGGGGGGGGCTTGTTGTCGGGCGAATCGCAAAGCGAGCGTCGAAATGGAACCAAGAAAAGAAAAAGAAGAAGAAGAAGAGGAAGAAGGGTTGAAACACAAACAGCACCAGGCCAAGCACAATAGAAAGAGAAAAAGAAGCCAAAAGAGAGAGCGCGTGGCCTCGACAGAAAGAGCAGCTCCTCCGGTCTTAAAGAAATGGCAAAGGTGCGACGACTTTAATTTAAGCATGGGAAGCCGGCCCTCCAACGTGTGTTCAACATTGGTGCAGTGACTGGTGCGTGATTGGCACCGGGATGGAGTGGCAACTACTGATTGACCCTGACGCCGACCCGTCGGTCCCTCCATCCCGCGGCTGCTGGCAAATGAAGCAGGACGCCGACATGGGACCTGTCGCTTTGTCTTGGTTGCTCGTAATTTGTCAACCAACCACGCAACTCCAGGTATTTCGGTCCACGTCGGTCCAGGCGGCTCCAGGGAGCATGTCTCTGGCTCCCTGTTCCCGGCTCGCAACTTTGCGTCCCTTTTGCCAGCAAGCGCTGTGCCGTGGGCTTTCTGCTCACGCCGTTTGACTGGGCTTGGGAGGGCCGAATCCCAAGCGCTTGGGCCTTGACGCTGGCTGGCGCTGGCGCTAGGGCACACGAACTGGGTTTCCTCCATGCCTTACATGCCTCGCCTGAGGCGCCTTCGGGCATTTCTGTTGTTATTCCGGGCGTTTGAGACGCTTCATCCCAACTATTCGTATCGGGCTGCCTCTCAAACTGTCTGGTCGGGGTTTTAGCACCTGCGTTTTGATCGTTTCCTCGGCCAATTTTTTTTCACCCTCGGCCCACCAGGGCCACAGCGGCCTTCTCGTATTTGGTCGCTCATATGTACGCGCTTCATTGCCTTGGGCGGTTGACAGCTCATTTTGGCGACCAAGCGTTGGGGACAAGGCCACAATCCGCGTCGCACGGTGGACGCGGCATCTCTCCCCCGAGGGGCTACTGACGATTATTGATAGAGTTCCCGATCAACCGTTGGGATTCCTGCAGGAACAATGGATGTCGATCGTCTTCAGTGCAACTCTCTGCTAGATTGTAGGATCCCAACGGCCCCACCTCTAAGCAGCCTGTTTCAGATCTAATAGATATGAAACTGGCTAGCCGGAAGCTAATTGGACAACTTGGAAAATTATTGGGTTGCACTTTCGTCTACCTTTAGCCAGACATGCCTCAATCAGGGACAGCCAATTGCAGCGCCTTTGCTAGGCGAGTACGACGCCTCCTTGCACTATTATATTGCACCAGTCCTGTATGTCACCTTCGCAATGAAACAACATTGTTTGCTTGGATGGAAATCGCCCGCAACGAACAACATGTTTCTGAGTCTGACAGCAACCGACTGCTTTGCCTCCTTTTGTTTGCTCGCGATTGTGAGTTGCTCAAACACTATGTCTGAAAGGAAAGGGAAAGAAAAAAAAGGAATTATGCCCCATCCTACGAGCCCGTGTCCCAACAACGGGCTCCGCTATGACCTGACAACATCGGGCGATGAGCCCTGCGTTGTCCTGATGATCGAATCGAAGCTCAAATCCGTGCGCATTTTTCACAAGACATCGGAGTTTTTGAAGCGAATCTCCCGAAATACTAGCAAGGGAATAATGCTGAAACATCGCCATCTAGCCTCGGTGACGACGGTGCCATTTACCAGGCCATAAACGCCACATCACTGCCAATCTCTCAACTGGGTGTCACCGACCTTGATCCTGGCGGCCGATATGCTGTAATCCCACAAGTCTCTCCTCTTTGTCCCGTCCCGGGCTTCTCCTGACGTCTCCATCTCGTCTGTGCCGTTGAGGTACAGCAGCTTGCCCTTGGGGGCCTGGACGTCGAAGCAGAGGCGCGTCGCATCCCCCGCGCTCTTCCACAGCGGCCGCCACGACCCGTTGGGGCTGATCCTCACGGCGATGCTCGCCATGACGGGAACAATGTTCTTCATGGAAAAGGTCATGAACCGGCTGCCTCGCCGGGTGAGGTCCGAAGGCATTGCGCCGGGGTCCAGGCCCACGACCGTGATGCTCGACAGCTCCGGGTCTGTGCCGAGGCGATTTGCGAGCTCGTGCCTGCGCTTGGTTAGTAGGTGTCAAGTGCGCCATGCCGTTGCAGGGAACCTACCCGAGCATAACGGCGCAGAGCTTGCTCGCGCCGTATCGTCGGAACCCCGCAAACCACCCGTCGCCATCCTCGGGTGTGCTCCATTTGCCCTTGGCGAGCTCTGCCGCGCTAGGGAACAGTGTGGCGTGACCTTTGTATGGCGAGGCTCCAGTCTCGTTACGCTTATCGTTGATGCTACCCCATAATGTTAAAAAACAACAACTGCCATCGTCTTTACCGGGCACCAGTGGAAGATTACGTACTCGTGGCTCCAGCTGCCCAGGATGAGGATCCGACCCTCTTTCTTGTCCATGCTCTGCAGAAGGAGCAAGGAGAGCAGATGATTCGCTAGATAGTTGACGTGCCAGGTCATCTCATACCCATCTGGCGTCATGTTCTACGCGTATTAGCCTCGATGGTGATATTCGATGTGGGTATCCAACTCACGAGCACTTCGTGGTCTTGGTATGCTGCGTTGAGGATGAGTGCTCTGATGGGAGGCAGCTCCCCGGCCGCAACCCGACGATTGATTTCGTTGGCCGCCCTTCGAACGCTCTCCAGCGAGCCCAGGTCCATGTTAATGATCTCATGCTTGTGTGTGCTTGGTGTCGAGTCGAGTATGCTCTTCAGCTGGGTGGCCGCCGCTGCTTTCCGGACCGTGTAGACACCCGTGTAGGCGGCGAGCTCCGGCTTGCCGAGGATGTCCTCCACAATGGCCGAACCAAGCCCTCCATTGGCGCCGGTGAGGAAGATGGTTCCGTGCGAAGATGTCATTTTTTTTTGTTCGATTCTGGAATATAAACTGCAATTGCAAACGTGGAGATGGGCCAGGGGAACACGAGCTTGATCCGAATTACAGTTCATTGCCAGCAGGCACTTATACCAATCTGGGCCCCCTTGTGTCCAAGCTCTGAGGTTCAGCGCGCGTTAGTGCGGGACGCCTGGCTCCCGCCTCTCCGCATAGAAAGCCCGGGGGTTCGCACTAACACCAGTGACTGACGTGAGCCACATGCATCCGCCTCCGCAAAGTCCGACCGGGTGCATTGTGATAAGCCACGAAGTGGATCACTGACTAACGACCAAAACCTAATAACTGGCCTTGCACTTCCTTGCCTGGCAGGTCATTGATGGCTTATTGGCAGGATTCGCATCGGACATCAGATCATATCACCGATATCCGCAGGCGATGCACGCTGATCTACTCTAATATTGCGCAAATCGAGGCGGCGCTCCACGTTGACGACAAACTTAGATCATTGAATACGTCATTGAGCCCCCGGGAGATCGAAGGCAGGGTGCTTTCATTTTGTGCGACAAGTTCACTATGTACGACAGGATTTTGGAACAAAAGTTATATATATACATGAAAAAAGTTGGGAACCCGAGTGGGGTCCCCCCAGGCCTGAGGCTCATGTATGCAACGACGCGCCCGCTCAGTAGAACAACTCAACTGCATCAAAGATGAAGTTGGGGTTCAGGTAATCGGTCCCGGAGCTACCAGAAATGACGTCAATGGTGATGGTGTTGGTGCCCGCAACCAAGTTGCCAGCAGGGATGCTGGCATCGTACACCTCGCCGAAGCCACGGTACGCGCCACGGGTCACACCTCGCGAGTCAATCTTGGTTGGCGCGCTGAAGGACTTGCTGTAGCCGCTGTTGACCGTCACAGAAGGACGGCCGCCGGCGAACGAGAGCGTGGTGCCGATGCGGAGGGTGGCAGTGGCGGAGATGGCTGAGCTCAGGGTGAACTTGATGGTGACGGGGCCGTTGACCGTCTTGAAGAGGGCCATGGGGAAGTTTCCAACAGAGCTGGAACCGACCGTGTAAGTGATGGGGCCCCAGCTGGACATGCGGCTGTCGCTGGGGTGCATGCGCAGCTGGTTGGCGGCGTTGAGGAAGCCGGTGGGCTGGCCGTCCCAGTCACCAATCTGGAAGACGGAGGTGTGGGAACCAGTGGTGATATCGGAGTCGGCCGCGATGGAGGATGAGGTGGTGCTGCCGGCGGTGACAGTGACGCTCTTGGAAGCAACCTTGAGCTCCTTCTGGTAGAGGACCATGGTGTAGGTGCCGGGCACCATGTAAGGGGAGGTGTAGGAGCCAGAGGAGGAAGCATAGGCCCAGTACTGGTAGTTGCTGTTGTACCAGTGGACAACACCGGTAAAGCCAGACTCGAGCTTGGTAGCAGTGCCGCTGACCCTGCCGCGGGCCGAGTCGGCAGTGTAGTTGGGGATGGAAAGGCTGGAGAAGAAGCTGAAGTCGATCTCGCTCTGCTTGGGAACGCCGGAGCGGGTGAATGTAAGCACGTAGGGGCCGTGGAAACCCTGGCGGAAAGACTCGGTCTGCACGTGGCCCGAGTTCATGTAAAAGGTGAGGGCGCTGAAGCCGCCGTTGTTGTTGGTGTTGATGTCACGGAAGAAAGGACCCCCGGAGCTCTTTTCGTAGGAGCGCGAAGCATGCGCAACATAGCAGGCGTGGACATCCTGCGCACTGCTCCGGAAGCAGTAGACGTCGTTGTCGATGAAGCGCTCTGACGAGTAGAACTTGGAGCGGGTCTGGCCGCTGACGGTGTAAACGTCAGAGCCCTCAATGGCAGTGCCGCTGGAGGTGTCAGAGACAGAACCGAAGGGGTACTCGTCAGGGAGCTTGGATCGGTCAAGGCGGGCAATGTAGCGCAGCTCGCCGATGGCGGGCTCCGAGTTGGTGTCGGTGGCCATGTAGATGTTGGCCTCGCCATTCTTGAACACATAGTAGTGAGTCAGGTCAAAGTCACTGCTGGAAGCAACACACTTGACCTTGATGTAAGTGCCTATAGATGAGTGTTAAGGGTTGTTGCTGGCTGTGCAAGGGGAGAGGGTTGCATACTGCTGATGGTTGTGTAGGAAACGGTGGCGGAACCCAGACCAGAAGCGATGTGAGATGTCTGGGACGAGTACTGATACTCGGTGCTACGGTACTTGATGGAGTTGATTGAGCAGTCGCTTCGCGAAATAGTAACCACGAAGCCATTGGAGCTGCCGGAGTCGACGACATAGGAGGAGGAGGATTCAGTAACACCAAAGGCTGCGAGAGCCGGAGTGACAGCCACCAGAAGGGCGCTGAGGCTCTTCCAGGAAACCATGGCGGCGGAACTTGAACGACAATAATACAATACCGGCACAAAGGGAGGACGGAGCTCAAAGAGAAGCAGGTGAGGTAGTCAAAGGCCAGCAATAAAAGAAAGTCGGAGTGGGCAGGCGGAGGCAATTTGCTTTCTATATATCTATGCTGCATTATTGTCCGGTGAAAGGGCGGCTCTGCCTGCAACACTGGTCCTTGGATTAAAGTCCAAACGGCTGCCGATTGGAGGAGAAACACGATGTCATCCTCTCGGAGTTACATGAAACAGGCACAATCGAGTCGTCGGATCCGGCCAAGCGTAGAGCGATTAGAGGGAATTGACAGGGGATGTACGGGGCCAGCCTTAGAGAGCGGGACGATATGTGGGGTGAGCCATTGCTAAAGCAGACGTTGAAGCCGGGATCGAGGTGCCAGGCGCTGTCGCCTTAGCGCAGTTGGTGGAGTTGCCGTGCAAAGTGGTCAATTATTGCCCTTCGAGAGCAGACATGACAACAATTTATTTGCGAGCCTGATGAGAAGGGGTTAACCTGGGTAAGGCCAGCTCAACTCAGGCAGTCTTTGCAGAGCCTTGCCAAGTCTATGTGTGTCTTTTGCTGGACCAGCGCCATGCTCCGTTCCCAATGTGTGCATCTCAGGTGCCGAGATGAAAGGCTTCTCGCACCGCAGAGCCCCGGGGCAGTGGCTAGCTCGCTCAAGGGTTCAACGAGCCTTGGCAATATCATTATTGGTGGGCGCCTTGGCGGTCCTTTGAGCTAAGATGTCATTCTGCGCTGAAACTCTGGCATCTTCCGTGACCCAACAGGGCAGGCCCGTTGCGGGGTACTCTTTATTTGGGGGTCTTGTTTGGGGGTTTGGTTGAGAGCAATGCGGCAAAGCACACCATATTTTACGAAACTCTGAGCACTCAGCTCACGCGCGTGGTCGCCAGCAATTTTCTAGCTAGTCTTGCTGGGTCACGCTGCTGATTTCGGCTTACTCGGCTTGAAGAAGCCCCGAGCCGAGCGGAAGCAAACCTTGAATGCACCATCACCAATTACAAACCGACCTTTGGGAGCCTTTTTTTTTTTTGCGGAAGATGCCCAGCCACTGCCGGGAGACTCGGTCCGTTCTTGCATCAAGACCTGCGATGACCAGCTCACAGGACTTGAAAAGCTTATGTGGAACGAGAGGGCTCGTGTTGCGATAGCCTAAGAGGTGGATGAGCGAGTGGTATACGAGGGCACTTACTTAGTCTGTGAGTCCACTATACGGTCAATTGCGAAATAAGAATGCGCCGCGTTGAAAGCAAAAGTAAAATATTTGCTTCTTCGGTGCGTGGTGGTTTTTATCGTTTAAACCCAACGTATATCAAGTAAATAAGTGTCCGGAGTGTCCAAGTCACATTCACAAGGGTAGAAACACCAAGCGCAACTATGGCCACCGCTTGGCTCGATGAAGACTTGGTGCCCATACTTGTGCCATTCACTCCCCTTTGCGCGCCATCACTGAACCCGGCTCTAAACTGCATAGACTGACGGGCGGTTGTGTGCTTGGTACCCGTCGAGCACTGAATCCCCTCGCTCTATATCCCGCCGGTGCACCGCTGCCATGAAGTCCTCACGCAATTCCACTGACTCTCGCTGTAACAGGTTGATCCCAATTCCTGGGTGCGGCGGAGCAGGTGGTTGTGCTCGGGGTGAGAAAACATGATACGGTCTGTAATAGAGACAGCAATGCATTGCGAGACGTGAATCGCAGCGAGTATCCAGGTCGAAGGTGCTATAAGGCTCTTTGACAATTGCATTTCCAGGGTCGGTGCGGAGGGGGGGGGGGCGTTTGGAACCAAGGTGTTAGGGCTGGCCATGAACTAAAACAAAAGTGGTTTTGTTGCCGTGCTTTACAATTGGCAGAGAAAGATTGGGTTTGAAAACACTCAATCCGAAACAGAATGGATCCGAAATCTTCAGAATGTGAAATGCCATCATTCTTTAATACTGTCACTCACAGAGCTACGTTCGGTACATGTTGCTGCCCAGTGTCTTGGCTCTCAGGGCAGTGGGGTACGACCTGGACATGGATCAGCTTCATTGGGGCTCTGGGAGCGGAAAAGGGACCAAGATGCCGAAATTATTGGTTTAAATTGTTTGGGTAGATTTATACGCATCGCTGATGGATTGCATGGTCTCGGGCTCGCTGTTGAATGTCAGGCCGTGTGAGTGTCTGCTCTTGGATGCGTCAATTGATGCAAACTCAATGAAAATTTGATCTAATCTAATAATCTATACCTACGCCTAATCCATAATTTGTGATAAAATACCAAAGAGTGACGTAGTCAATAAGATGAAGTCTGTCACGTCCAAACGCCTGGCCTTGCATCGAACTCAACCCAATCGAATACCTCAACGAAGAGCAACATTCTGTCCCAAGCCCAACAACCCGAGTCCAGTGCCGAATCCCAAAAGTGCTTTTATACCCCCCCCCCCCAAAAAAAAAAAATGCATATTGAAAATTGCCAAACCCGCCATTGTAAAACTTCAATCATGTTTCGTGCCGATGGCCTGACGCCCACAAATCAGTGAACATGGCCTGATCAGAAGTTCTCGGCCAGGTTTATAATTTCGACAACCTCTCGATCAGCCTTCTTCTTCCGTTCCCGCTTGATGAGCAAGAGCACGATGGCCACGATGAGCACGGAGAGGAAAAGGCCCACGGAGGTACCGATGGCGGCGTCAAGATTGCCCCCTTTGCCATAGCCATGAGCGGTGGCATTTGGTGCGCTTGGGCTTTCGAATCGGTTCATTGAAGTGTCCATTGCTGAAGGGATTCAGGCTCAGCAGGCGAGGATGTGATCGTACTGTTACTTCGTGGTTAACGCGCAGGAAACGTGCAAGGGCGGATGGCTTACATTGCGGGATAGGGGTCACATACCAATGTCCAAAGAAAGCAAATCAGGATATATATACTCAGCTGGCTCGAGATGTCGTTTTTGGCAAGCTTAAAAAAAAGGAGTGGGAATGTCAAAGAGAACAGAGATGCGTTTCTGGAACACCTTCATGTATTTATTAGCACCATTGCGTTGTCTGAAAGCCAGTGTTCTCATGGCTCAGTATTCCATTCTGTCAATACGTTGGCTCTTTGTAAAGAGCATGTATCAGCTAGTTTCTAGCCGACGCCACCAAGTTCTGTCTGTTGCAGGTTCACCATATGGGTGGCTCACATTGCATCCCACAGATCGCTAAAGGACAAGCGAGAACAGGTCCTGCGTTCTAGCGTTGTTCCTCAAACTAGGAGTCTGACCAACAGGACACTAGGAAATCATGGGCAGGGCACTAGCATGGGGGCAATCATGTTTTGTTTGCTTAAAATTCGTATTTGTTTGATACATGTTCAAATTATTAATTACGTGTGGATGAGGCGTCCCAGCTCTTGGTCCGCATATGCCTTCTTTCGGGCATGTCTAATAAAACTCCTTCCGGTGGTTGCCAGGGAATCTCGGTGGAGATACCATGGATGCTGCTCTGTCGTGTATAAACTTTCCTTTTGGCATTCCCCGTGTCTCATATCCATTGCTTCAATCGCGTCCATTATTCAAACATGGCATCTATGCCTCATCGCTCTTTTCGTCGTCAACATGAATTCGTTTGGCAGTCCTAATTCCGCGATCATTGGCCTGGGAGAGTGCCATTCACATGCGGGTAGACAGTGTGCCACCTTCCATCATCGTAGAACTTTGGGAGGGAAGACGACACAGGGACTGAGGAAATACTGGTGGAAGACGTGATGAAGGTTGTTGGAAGCGCAGAGTATGAGGTGGGGATAGAGATAGGAGTGCTACAAGCTGGTGTCGGCTGCGTGTGCGTAGGCTCAACCACAGATGTAGGCTCTGGGTACGAAGTGAGCTGAGGCGAGACACTTCTGCCGGATCCTTCGCTGTGCGTGGCGGTCGGCTGGGCGATGTAGGATGAGTTGGAAACAGAAGTGACTACTGTAACAACTACGGCTGGGGCCGTCGATGTGTACTTTGGCTGATCAGACCCCTGGGTGGAGGACTCCTTGACTGTAGATTCTTTGGTGGTTGTACCCTTGGGGCTCGACTCAGATGACACCTCAGTCGTCTTGGGTTGAGCAGCAGCCGTGGTTTTCGGTAAAGAGCCCGAGTCCCCTCCTTGGTTGACAGACGAGCTGGCGGTGGTTGACTTTGGGACTGCTGTGTAGGCGCTGGTAGATGATACAGCGGGGTACAAGTTGATGATGGATATGGTTGTCCGACTCTCCTTCGTGACAGTCTTGCCCGGGGCGGTCACAGTTGAAGCCTCGTCAGTCTGTATGACCGTTTCCGTGACGGGCTGCTCTGTCTTGACCACAGTCTTTATCACCGTCACGGTGCTATCGTCATCGGGGGAGCTGCTGCTTGAGCCTGAACCCCCAGACCCAGAGGAACCATCATCGTCATCGCCGTTTCCGGGCGCCAAGGGCACTACTGAGTACTTGGGTTTAGAGGATGGCTCGCGCACCACCACCATAGGCCTGGGGAGAGCGGTGACGGTGGTGTAAGAGGCTGAGAGAGCCAGGAGAATAGGAAGACAGACACGCATTTCGACCGGGCTTCTGGGTCGGGATGGTTAGGAGAGGTTGAGAAGCCGGGAAATGGTGCTGGTGCTGAGTTGTTTTGAGTAAGCAATGCTGGGCTGTGTTGTGCGTTGGTTTGTTGTCGAGTTTGTTTCCGTGGTGCAGGTTGTTGGCAGGTGTAAGTTCAAAGTGGACCCGGAAACGAACACTGTTTCTCGCAGTCACAAAAGGAGCGACACTGAATCACTGATGATCAAAGATGGAGCTGTTCATGAGCGTGAGTGGAATATCCTGGTGGAAGACGCAGCAGGTGCATATGGGTGAGGAAAGCTGGGTGGTGCAACCCTGGGGACCCTGGATTGGATATAATATACATTCGCAAAAAAGATGGCTGGTGAGAGACGCGTTTTGGTGGTGGTTGGAGTGTTGCAGCGGCACGGGCTCCCGCAGCGAGGACAGCGCGGGGCGCCATTGGTGGCGGAACAGCGGCTCAAGGGCCTGCCCGGGTGAACCTCAGTGCAGTCGGCTGCGGTTGGTTGGCGCTACCAGGGGCTCGCCATGTGCTTCACGTCGGGAGACCAGTGGGGGCCGGGGTGGCTTCTCACCAGCCACCGAATATTGGACGACCAGCACGACATGATTGGCTGAGCCGCCCGCGGTGGCGGTTTGAGTTCGGGATCAAGGGTGCAATGGACGCGACGAGTTGGTGATTACAGCTGCGGGAGGTGCCAACGTGCAGGAGAAATAAATTGTAAGGGTGCAGCAGGTGTGATTAGTACGCCAGGCACCAAACATGTGGTCATGCTCGTCTGGCATCGTGATCATCTCAACGGGACTCCCCCTTTATTTTCTCCCACGATCATCGCAACTTCGATAGAACCTTCCACAGCTGAAATTGCGTAAGTTCAGTGGCGGTGCGAGAGGAGTCGGATGCGCAAAAATGGTGGCTGGTGGTCTTGGCATCGGCCGGCCGGATTGAATCATGGCTGTCATGGGGCGATCCTCACCCCGCATGGGCGCTCAACTGATTTTCTCACTTACGCGGACGAGGTTGATTTTGCTGCCCTCTGCCTGTCCAATTTTAGCAGAGCCATGTGGGTCCCATTTCGGTGGCATCCCAAATCGAAGGAATTCCATTCCGAACGCACGTCAAAACTCCAGAAGAAGGCCGGGGTCCAGATTTTAACCTTCTCGCAATCCATGGGTCATTGACGTGCGCATCGATGCAGCCCCAACTCTTGATTCTGCCATGGCTGTGCCATCGAGGCTGCGAAGTTGGGCACAGACTGAGCAAAACTGGTGGGTGCGAAAAACGGGTTTGGTCTCGTGAACTTGGAGGAGGCGTTCATAGTTAGTCATCATGACATTCCCAGGAAGCTCCTAACCACGGATAACCTGTGCTTCGCCACAAGGCGCCCACCTTGAAGGCTGTGTGAGCAGTCTACTAATGGTGATTGGGAAGCAATGCAGCAAAGTGCAACACCACCTACTTAAGGATGAGAGCCTCGTTACCTCCCCCTCACCTCGTTTTTCTTGCTCCTCCTCAATTATTTCACTTTTGGATCATTCCATTTTCCATCCGCGACCAACATTCATCGCCCGGACCACCTACTATTATACCCTAGCATTTATTTCCGTGCAGTGGCTATCAACTGACTGCATTTTTTAACCCCGCTGCCATGTCGTACCAGTCATATGGCGCGCCGTACGGCCGTGAGTCCTTTCAGCGTTCCCCCTCTAGATCGCAATGCCTAACCATCACCCCAGAGCCGCCGCCACCTCAGGGCTACGGCCAACAGTACCCCCCTCCCGGCCAATATCCCCCTCAGCAAGGTCACTACCCTCCTCCTCAGCAAGGCGGCTATGGACCCCCGCCCGGCCAGTATCCTCCTCAAGGCGGCTACCAACAACCCCCACCTGGACAGTATCCTCCTCATGGTGGTTATCAGCAGCCTCCTCCCCCTCAGCAAGCTCCCTATGGCGGTTACCAGCAACCTCCGCCGGGTCAGTTTAGCCCCCCGCCACCTCAGCCATATGGTCAACCACAAGCTCCCTACGGAGCTCCTCCTCCCGGCGCTGGTTACGGCGCCCCTCCCCCTCAGCAATTCGGTCCTCCCACTCCCGCTTCCTTGGGTTATGGCGCGCCTCAAATCATCCAATGGGACCCCACGCCAGATGCCCACGCTCTGCGCAAAGCTATGAAGGGCTTCGGCACCGATGAAAAAGCTTTGATCGCCATTTTAAGCACCAAAGACCCAATTCAGATGGAGTACCTTCGAACCGCTTATGACCGCCTGTTCAAGCGCAATCTTGTCAATGATATCAAGAGTGAAACTAGCGGGTGGTTTGAGAAATGCTTAGTCGAACTTGCACGTGGCCCGCTTCTCGCCGATGTACACAACTTGCACGACGCTTTGGCCGGCGCCGGAACCAATGAGCGCCTGATGAACGACATCTTACTGGGCCGCTCCAATGCCGATCTTCAAGCGATCAAGGGCAAGTACCAACAGACCTTCCGCGACAGGCTTGAATCTGTTGTACGCGGTGATTTGAGCATGAAGACCGAGCGACATTTTGTCATGGTCATAGAAGGCAAGAGACCTGAGGACTCTGCCCCTGTGATTCCACAGCAAGTAGATGACGACGTCATGCAAATTTACAAGGCTACTGAGGGCAAAATGGGTACCGACGAGATTCTCGTTTGCAGCATCTTCTCCAAACGCAATGACAACCAGATCCGAGCCATCGCTCACACATACAAGCAAAAATTCAACAGGGACCTCGAAAAGGTCATCAAGAGCGTAAGTCCAGATTCCAACCCAGGCAGTGCATACATGTTGACGGTAATAAGGAGTTTTCTGGCCATATGGAGGATGCCTTGCTCTTCCAATTGCGTAATGCCAATGACAAGTATATGCACGCTGCAAAACTTCTCGAAGACGCCATGGCCGGCATGGGAACCAAGGACAACTTGCTCATCACTCGCGTGATTCGATTCCACTGGGACCGCACCTTTCTTGCCAATGTGAAAGGCGCTTACCAGCAAAAGTATGGCAAGAGCTTGGGAAGCAGAATCAAGGGAGAAACATCGGGCGATTACCGCAAAACCTTGCTCGCTGCCATTGGCGAGCCAATGTAATCAAGGTGTCCTTGTCTTGAGCTGAGACGAGCGAGTCGGGAATAGCATGGGAACAAAATATGACGGTGAGGAGAGTGGTGGGATGCGTTACGGCTGTTAGGTACTTTGTTATCAGGGATCGGCGTTGGGCTATGATACCACGATGCGCGCATCTTGCAGATCGTGCGCTGACTTGATGAAGGTTTCGAAGGGGATATCAACGAGCGACAATGAGTCAAGTCGCCTCGGTATAAGTATATATACGCAGCGCCGATTGCACATTTGCACATTCGAAAGAGGCGAGCATGGCATAATCATTCATTACACAAACAGAACCAACAAAAAATGAGGAATAAAGTAAAATCAACAATGCATAAGCTTGTACATTTGGTTTCATCACAAAGTTGGTACGTCACACAATTATTAGCGTTGCGTTGGCAGAAATTCCAAGGTGTCTTGGTTTTGTGGCACACACGTATCAGTTTGACAACAAGACCTACAGCCTGTGAAAGTTTTGCCATTTATGGCAAGACGGAGATGCCCATGGCCAATGATACAGCGCCGTGACTTCAAGAGCATCTCGCCCGTCGTATTATGTATCTGCCGTAGTGAACTCGGACATGCACAGATTGTGGAAAGCCAAAGTTTAGCGGCCAAACGAACTTTTTTTCATGTACTATAATAAAATTGACTATATCAGCGACGACCACGTTCTACCCAAAGCACGCTAGAAACTAAATTAGCTAATCAGCGGTCTTAGCCTAAGATCTAAGGCAGCAATAGCTAACTGGCTCCTCCCATTGGCTGGATTCCGGCCAATTAGCACACTAATTTAGCACGCTAAGAGTCTTGTAGGCAGGCTAACTCTGCTTTGCCTTTGGCAAGTTGCTTTTTTTCTCAAGCATGCATAAAACTGCCACACACCAAAATTGTAGCTTCATTCACTAGACGCGTGCGTCCGGAAAGCAGCAGCAGGTGCATCCTTTTAACTCTTGCTTCTCCCCTCGTGCCCTACAGCTCCCCGTTTGGTCCTTGTTTTCGCCCACAGAGCAGACTGCCCCTGTTTGATGTGCCCAGGTTGACAGCGTCCACGGCCAAAGGCTACGCTCGACTCGCAGCGCTGCCTCTGAACGGCTCTGTTGCGCCTGCGTATACTCAATTCTGTTGAGCGTGACAAACACGCGATTCCCGAGAGCCGGCTCAGAGTGGCCCAAGAGCAAAATGAATTCACATGCGGCCTCTCTCCCCCCTCGGGTGCCAACCCAGAATGCTGTAAACCAGCCGGCACGGAGTGCGCCAGCCTCGGCCTCACCAACTGCCCAACCGCATGGCTTGCCCGACGGCCCATTTGCATCGTTTTCGGCCTCGCCATCTCTGCCAAGCGATCCACAAATGCCAGCACCGTCTGCCACCGCATCCGCCAGATCGGGCAGCGTCACTCCACCAGTACCATTTCCAGCGCACTCGCCCGCTGCACTGCAGGGTGTTCCGCCCCCAAACCAAACGGTCACACACGCTCAGCCGCCAAACGGCATTCGTGCTGTGCAAACACAGCTTCCCTCTCATCCAATTCCTCAATTTCCAAACGCAACACAGCACCATAACAACCATCCTTCAAGCACAAGACCACCCCCAGTTCAGGGAGATGCTGCATCTGCCAAGCAGTCTTTGCCATCCCCAACTCAAATCGTTGGCCGCGAGAAATCTGAAGAGTACCAGCGGCTTTCTGCCATTATCTCGATATCCAGTCCAGACGCCGTCCGGCAAGCCGTGCGAGATTACTGGGAGAAGGCCATCCTAGGTTCCCAATATCACATCGCATTTCTTGTAAGTTGAATCAACTTCGTCGCTCCCTATCGCTCTCGCAGTCTTCAACTACCCCCAGCCTACCCAGCGATTCATGACGTATTTCTTTTTGCTCCCGCATTCATCACTTCGTGGAGCATAGAACAAAGTGAAGATGATGGTCCTCGGGTTCACATCTGAAATCTACACTCACAAACTCGCACCACCCACCCATGGCACATACTAACTCGTTCTCTAGTTGATCGCAACAATGCAGCAAGCTGACGCCGACACCCTTAGTCGGGCTGTCAAAGATTTTGGGGGCAAAATGATCAAATCATCAAAAGAGCATGTGGTTCAACATTTGGAGACTGAAGATATCGATGAAATTACCGATGGGCTTCTTGCTAAAGCCAGTTCTGCCTTTTTGGATAAGGCTCTTGCGCGGCGCCTTGAAACCATCCCAGCACGTCAGCTAGTCAACGCGTTGGCACGAGCGGAACGTCTAGGTTATGATGTCCAGGACATTGTGGAGGAGGAACAAGGGGGCGGCGAACATGTCATTCCATCTTTGCACTCGCTCGTCGTGACTCCCTCCATTCCACAGTCAGCTGCGCCGTTGCCGGTCCCGGCACCCATACCGTCCCAGGCCCCACCCCCCCAGCAGCGACCAAACTATGTTGCATCCTACCCGGGTGCTCCAGCGCAGCCGATGCCACACGGTGCATCCAGTCCCGTGTCTGCTGAAGCAGGACCTGCAGGGGTAGTGTATTGCGACTGCGGATGGCCCTGCAGCTCAAAGAAGGCGCTTGACAACGTGAGTAGCAAACCCAAAGGGAAATTTATATGCGCTAACGCTTTAAAGCATCAAAGGAAGCAGGCCTGCGATAAGTGGCTGGAGTCGGATCAACTGGGGAAGGAACTATGCGCTCACTGCGGATGCCGATTCACAAGTCCGGGCGGCCTACACTATCATGGTAAGGTCAGCGTATGCGGAGCATACACGCCAGAACAAACTCAGCGAATAACAGCACTTGTTGCAGCCTTTCGCCGAGGAGGCAATGCATCCGCGAGCCAGCCAGCAACATATCAGACCCCATCCCACACTCCCATGATTGTCAGGCAATATAACAGGTCGGCCACTCAGACAACTCCTATCCCTACGATGAGGTTGGGCAAAACGGCGGCTGAAAGCGAGGCTTACGCCAGTCTCACTCCGCAGCAAAGACAAGAATTCGAAGCCGAAATGAAAAGTGCTGAGGAGTACTACGGCAACTTGATGAGACAGGCCATGAGTCAGCCAGAACCTGAGAAGTCCAAGCAACTAGCAGCACTGAAGAATCGGTACAACACGAAGCAGAGCGTCACGCGCAAAAAGTACGGGATACGGCTGCGCGAGAGGCGCAGCAAAGCCGAAATTGATGCCGAACGAACGCGACTTTTTGGAACGCCAGATGGGCCCTCGCTTTCAGGACGTGACGGCGCATCCCCAGCACAGAAGAGAGCAAGGGTGGGCGAAAATGGCAATGCTATGTCCACGGGACGAGCAGATGATGCTTCAGCCAATACACCTCGAAAGCGGGTCCCGCTGGCCGAGATGGGGGGACTTTCCGGTTCTTCTGCTACAGCAGAGCTACATGATCCAACTGCTTTGTTGGCAGCTCCGCAGTCGCAGGCGGGACAGCAGATGCCACAATTCCAACACCACGCCAACTCGGTTCCAGAAAGAGAGATGAGCGGAACTCAAGCTGAACCCATGTCCATTGACGATGACTCGGCAAGTTCAGAAAGTGACAATGATGACATCCCCGCATCCTTGTGAAGGACTTGGGCTTGAGGGATCATCAAGCAGCAGAGGTTGTGGTTTTTTTTATTGCTATTTTGATTTTCTTTTAGTTTTTTTTATAGTTTTTTATAAGATACCCATGGGACTCTTAGATGGGAAAGGGGGTGGGTGGTATCAGGAAAACGGGAGATGGAGTTAACAGGATTGTTTACTAGCGATACAGTGGGTACTGGGTCAAGGCTTGATGAAGGGCAATATTAGTCGCAATCAATTCATCAACGGCGCAATGTTAGATTGGGACGGTGTCACAGTTGAGAACTAACTCGAGCACAAATAGTCTAGACTTGGGAATGTGGATCAAGCATAATACAGTGCTAGTTTGAACAAAACGTCTAAACGCCGATCATCCGCAGAGGGGTTAAAATTGGGGCCAATGTGATGCGTGAATTGAGTGTCGAACAGGTTGACCCACGAAAAGGGCGAACTGCGTGGAGACGGAGATGGGGCGGGCGCTTCGCGAGTGGTGACGAGGTGTGACGACATGGACAAGACTGGGTACGAGCACGGGACAGAGCATGGCTCGACTGGGTCCGACAGGCGACGACAAGTGACGGGCGGGACATGAATAAGCCAGCGGTTAACGATGATGGGCAGACGGGGCCGATAAGATGCATCTGCGGGCGTGCGAGCGTTGGTTCGAGGTGCATCGGGGTCATTTTACATGAAGCTGGAGGCGTCGGACAGGGTGGGCTCGCGAGGTGATGAGCTGGTAGCAAGAGGCGGGTGAAGCGAAGCGAGTCAACGGCATGCATACAATGCAGGTGTTTGCCACGCCACGTGAGCGCGGCGCCAAAGGAGGGCCAGAGAAAAGGACAGGGGGGGCCGGGAGGGAGGGGGGACGAAATGGAGCACGTTTGCCAAGGTAGCACTGGATAGCGCAATTAATTTATCCCAGCGTTTCACCAAGACGCAGGCGGAGGCGGGCGAGAGGTGCAGAAAGGGCTCGCAGGACATATGGGGAAAGCAGGGACAGCTTAGGAGGGCTGGCCAGTGCTCGGAGTGGCTAGAGGGCTCGCAAGATTACCTAATCGGGAAAGCTGCCCCCCCCCCCCAGCAAGCGTAAGCTTCTCCCGCGCGCTGCCGTCACGCTAGGGAATGGCCTCCAACCCCCACTCAACTGACTCAACTGAGAGTGAGGGAGGGCTACGACGATGGCTGCCATGGCCGCCTCATGCACACCTCATGCTTCATGCACACATGTTACGCACCTGTGCATGCACAATGTGCAGCACGAGATGCCAGCTTGAACGTTGGGCGCAGCTCGCGGTCGGCGCAGGGTGCTGTGGTGTCGAACCCGAGACTGAGTAGATGCGGATTGGGTTTCAAACAAGCTTGAGAAACGTGTATTGTATGGTCATGTGCTGACGTCTATCCCGTTTTTTTCTTTTTCCAATTGTTTCTTTTTTTTCTTTACCTGTTCCTTGTTGTTGGAAAAAAAATCTCCGGGGCAGCGTCTTTTTTTAGAGTTGCCTCATCGTGTTTGAGAAGAACGCCTCCAATCTCCAATGCCACCTCGGCTCGAGAGCAGAAACAGAGTTCAGATTCCGCCTAACCCGACCGAAAGAGAGAGGGAAAAAATAAAGGCAAATGAGATCAACGACCAGGTTGTCGGAATAAAATTGCTAAACAGTACTGTAATTAGCAATTGCGGCTCTGTCTCCCCCCCCCCTCCTCCCCTTTTTTCCTCCTCTTCGCCCTGTGGCGCGAAAAACCTCAACAGTTCCGATTCAAGGGGCAGCCATAGGCGATATCATACGCCACAGCTGCCGCGAGCCAAAGAGACTATTCCAGAGCTTCGATGCCGCTGTTCTGATCCTGGTCCATCTGCAAATTTAACCTGGGGTCGAGTCGCGACTGGTTGACTTGAGCGCCAGCGCGGGTCCGTCGCAGTCCCGCTCCCACCGGCCTCGTGTGACTGCCTCGATGGGGGGTGGTTTAGCGCGACAAATTTCAGAGGGCGTTTGGGGACGTTTTGGATCCGGTTGTTTGAAACGTTGACCGCCAGCCCCCCCTGCTGTCGCCGCTGCTCCTCTGCAACGGGGCCAAGAGCAGAGAGAAGGCATCCGCGCAGCTTCAGTGGTGGACAGGGCTGCTAGCTCTGGAGCCCTGGCCCCGTCTGCCGGGTTGACGAGAGCCTCCTCCAGTCGCCACGCGGGTCAGCTCGCTGGTCGAGAACGCCTTGCGCCTTGGACAGATTGGCTTCCAGTGCCTTACAGCCCGCGCCGGCGGGATCTCGCCAGGCGCATGTGAAACGCCCAAGCACTTGTTCGTCTGCTCCCGCTGGCGCGACCGCAGCGTGTCCTGCGTCCCGACTGGGCGCGTCCCGCCTGGCAGCGCCAACGCCTTGGGGGCCGCCACCGTCGCCGTCGCCGTCTTGAACCACGACAAGCGTCACAGGGCCTGCACGGGCGGGCGGGTGCTGCAGGATCCAGGGGTCCTCCTGGTCCCTCCCCGGGGCTAACGAGCCCAGGGGCTGGAGGCTGGCCCAGGGGTTGTGTTAGTTGGTTGACTGGCAACACTCAAACGATGTGACTGTAAGAGAAGTGTGTGGATCACACACTTGGGTTCTCGTTGTTGTTGATAATGTCCCCTTGGGCCACTCTCTCGGTCTGCCTCTTGTGTTTCGATTTCTTCTTTCTAGTCGTTAGTCTACTTCTACCATCTGGCCGGGCCAGCTCCAGAGTTTCTCCTGCGTCGATCTGCAGTTTTGGTTTCGTTTTGTTCTCTCACACACCTTACATATTGTTTATATACCCTCCCAAAGCCTAGTAAACAACAGCTGCGAAAAGGGAAAGAAAAAGAAAAACATCCCAACCAGCCAACCACAACATGGCGCCCATCATCAGGCCCGAGAGCATCGAGCGCTTGATCGAGGCCTCAAAGTCGCCCCGTCCCTCAACGAGCTCCTCTCGCCAGGGGCCTTGCCCGCCTCCCGCCGGCCCCCTCGCAACCGTTCTCATCGGTCCCAAGCAGCAGCGCTTCAAGGTCAACAAGCGCCTGCTCTGCGCCTCATCCACCTTCTTCAGCGATCGCCTCAACGACCCTACCCAGGACCGCCCCATCTCTCTCTGGCTGCCTCGCGAGTCGGCCTCCATGTTTGCCCTCTTTGTCGAGTGGGTGCACCGAGGTTCTCGCTTCCGCTGGTACATTGACGATGCCGTCATCAACGCCCGCGAGACGGGCGACCAGGAGCTCCGCGACTTTCACTGGGCCATGATCCGCCTCCACCTCTTCGCCTCGCACCTCTCCCTCTACCGCCTGCAGGACCTCATCATGGACGCCGTCCAGGACCTGTACCTGCGGTGCGACTGGGACGTGCCTCCCAGCCTCATCACCTACCTCTACACGCAGTGCGAGGATCTCGCCGCCGTCCGCCTCCGCCGCTGGTCCGTCGCCATGATTGCCTTTTCCTTCGAGGGCGGTCCCCATCTCGACTTCGACTCCCAGGACGCAACCGAATCGGAGCCCGCCCGCTTCAGCGACCTCTTTGAGCAGCTACCCGCCTTTGCCGCCGACTACGAGATTCACATGCGCAAGATGCGCGCCTCCACTCTCGACATCCGCTTCAAGAACCCCCAGCTCCGCATTCCCGCCAACCGCCTGCGCAACGACGAGCGCGCATTCGGCTTTCGCCAGTGCTCTTTCCACTCGCACCGCGCCACCGTTGGCGAGCGTCGCTGCCCCCACGAGGTAGCCGCGGAGAGGGCGCACACCCCCCAGCCTTCAGCAGCAGTCAGCGCCCGCGGCTCAGTAGTGGCAGGCCTGACAACGGCAAGCCGGAGGAACAACAGGGACTTTGTGCCCAAGCCGCTGTTCTCTGGACGCAGGGAGGAGCCCAAAGCAGACGACGACGACGATCCCATCTCCAAAGCTATCAAGCATGTGAGGTCGATTTCAAGCACATTCAAGAGCTAAGAGGAGAAGGAGAGAGAAGATGAGAAGCTAACACGATGGAGATGACGCGCAAAGATACCCCACACTCACTTACACAAGTGACCCAACATAGCTTTGGGCCTTGGTTTGCTTTCCTAAACAAAATTTATTTTTTATGATTATATACCCTTTGTCGGCCTCTGGGAGGCTCACACTTTTTCCACGCGGGAACCACCTCGGGGCTATTTGAGCTGCCTGTCGGGCCAGCTATCACCGAGAGTTGGATAATCTACAGCATTAGTTAAAAATTAATTCATGATGAGATATGAATAGAATACTATACCAAACAAGAAGCTCTTTCTCTTCTTCTTTAAACTCTATCACTGCAAGCATCTATGAAATGTGCGAAACTGTGGTGCGTCATATTAACATAGCATATGCATTGTCATCCCCCCTCATCCGTCGAAATGACGAAAGCAAAGCCACAAGCCATGTTGTCTGATTCGTCAATTGGTTTCCCCTTCAGCACCGAGGTAAGCCATTGCAGACGCCAATTCCCATCGCGGCAAGAGATCGCCAACCAATTGAGCACATAGCACATACGCACAGTTGACGGCGCAAATTGAGGCTGGCGTCCACTGGTGCCCCCCTCAAAGGGGAGGAGCCAGGTCCGTCCGCCACCAGCTACAGAGGAGCTGCTGCTACTGCTGCTGCTGCTGCTGCTCCCCCCATCATCCGCTAGCCAAAGGAGCTAGGGTAGAGAAGCTCGGGGGGGTGGGAGGCTCGAGCTCTCTGTCAGCAGCTTCGCAACCGTTATCTGTAACAGCGGCTAGGGTTAGCTCCCAGCAGCCAGCCAGCGCAGGTCCGGAATGGCTCAATCAATCAAATCCGACAGGGCAAAGCTGGCTGCAAGAGGCTAGGCTGGAGTGGGGGTTCCTTCAGTCAGTTTGGTTTTAATATAATTTATTTCGGTTCGGTTCAGTTGAGTTCCCGGCCTTTGCATTTTGCTGCAACAGGTGGCGGCCCCCCGTTACAACTAGCTAGATAGATCCCATCAGATCCGGCTTCCCAACGATTTTTTTTTTTGGAGGTGGGTGAGGGAGGAGGGACGCCTTGCCTGATAGGACAGAAAGAAAAACGCAAAAGAGGAAACGGGTTTCATTCCAAAGTCGGAGTACAACGTCCTTATCTTTTTTTTTTCCTTTTCCTGGGTGCAAGCGCAATCTCACAGTTGGGGAGATGTCGAGAAACGCGGCCCAACTTGCCTATTTTGAACAAGCCTATCATTTAGAACGAGGCTACCTGATGGTTTTTCAAGCATGCAAGTATGCAGATATTGGTTTGTATATACGCGACCATGGCTCTCAATACAAAAAAAGAAGGAAAGAAACGAAAAAGTGCGGGGCCATGTCCGGTCTTCCAAAGCTAAGCTGAGAGGCGGTAAATTGGTACTTGGGCTGGTGAAGAAAAAGGAATTCCTCACTACTTTCCAAGTACTCTGTCTGTTTTCCAACAGGGAAAACTAAATGTTAAACTTGCAGCTGAAAGCGGAAGTACTTGCTTGCTCCGGCAATCAAGTGCTCCTGCTTTTGCCTCGGCGTCAAGTTTAATAATCCATGACGGACAAGAATACCTTTCTTCATGTTGGAAGAACAAGGCAGAAAAGCCGATTCCGTCTGACAAGCGCCTACATTCTTGGACAGCAAGATACATTGAGGTACAAGGAACCATACCCATGCCTGATCCCACTCTCGGAATGGTCAGATTACTACTACACTTGAACGTATTGAGACTAAATTCTTTCACTTTAAAATGTTTTCAGAACAAAAGGCAAAAGAGTTTTGTGTCATATGTCATTCCTCGTCCTATGAACACCTAATATACTCCAGTAACCACAAAACAATTATCCTCCTAATCCAGGCGGCGGGTTACAGGCATATCAGAATGTCACCGTCCAAATCGGTCCTCTGGCCAGAAACATCCCAAGAAAAACTTTCAATGACCTCGTCCCTGCTTTCAGGAACAGCCGTAGCCTGAGGCAAGATGAAAACAGAAAAGAAAAACAGGGGAAACACAACACTGAGGGCACTGATGGCCTGCTTAACTGGCTGGTCATTTCCATTGTATCATAGCTTCATGAGTCGAGAGCAGAAGAAATAAAAAGATCATCCCGAATCCAGAAGATTGAAAGAACACACAAAAAATTCAAAATCCCTCCCAGATCCTTTCCAAATAGAGCAGAGAAGTGAACAATGGTTGAGAGAGGTCGTTCAATCTGATGAGTTACCAAAATGTCACTCAAATCAAAGGTGAGAGAGCAAGGACTCGATGAGCCTTGATAATATGAGGTCGGAGATGAGACCAAGAGGTAGAGAGAAAAAGAAAAAGAAAAAAAAGAAGAAAAAAGAAAAGGAAACAAAAGTGTAGCAATGGGATGTCGTCAAGCGGTTCGTTGCCGTCTAAGGTATGCATCGTGGTATGATATGGTTATGGTATGCGCCTTTTGTGACTGAAAAAGATGATGACCCCGAGTTCAATGTCTCGTCCATATACTCGTGAAGATCGTTGGAGAACACATGAACGTGTGAGCAAATGTACAAAAGAAATCAAAAGTGGAAAAAAGGAAAAACAAATCATGCGCGTGTGCGTGTCGTGGTGGCATTATAGAGGTGACTCGGATCGTCGGCGAGGTCGGCTGCGGAAATCCTTCAGTCGCTCATCAATGTAGGCAAGCCGAGCTGTGAGGGAGGCACGGGTCACGGGACCGGCCTCTCCAGACTGCTGGAACGTGTTGTAGGGCCGACGAATGGCTCCAATATCAATGCTGGATGAGTGGGTATGGCGGCTGGGCAGCGAATTGCTCGAGTTGCCCAGGGAAAAGGGTGATCCTAGACGCGCAGGCGCCTCGGCCGGGGGAGCCAGTGTCGCAGATTGAGCGATTGGCCCGGCACGGGAAGCCTCAAATAGCTCCTGGAGATTGGTGCGGGGCACAAATAGCTTCTCACGGTCGTCAAAGGACGAGCTAAATTTCGGCAGCTGAGGCGCCGTGCTGGGACCTTCGCTGGTGGTTGCGGCGGTGGCACCAGTTGAAGATGGGTCGATCCAGAGATCCGATCCCAGGCTGGGCCGCTTGATCCTTCGCGGTGGCTCCAGGAGCGGCTGCTTCGACCGTCGCTTCACGGTAGAACGGCTTCGGGTGAGTCTCACAGGAGACATCAGACCGCGGTGCGGGCCGGTCGTGTGGCTGTGTCGCCGCATATCCGAATTAATGACGAAGCTTGAGGGCAGCGAGGTCGAGGAACTCGGGCCATAGCTTCGAGAGGTAAACGGGGACGCGAGTTGGTTTTGCTCCGACTCAAGAGGTTCGTATCCGGGGAGGGAGGGGAATGCTTCCGTGTAAGGCTGCGGAGTAGGGAGCTCTTCGGGCTCCGACTTCGAGCTGGTGAGCTGCGCCAGCGGGCCTTGAGGGTGCATCGACTCAGAGGTGCTCACGGCAAGCGACATGACCATATCCTGGCCGCTGAAAACCGAGGGAGAGCGCGCGGGAGCACAGCGTCGGTTCCAGAAGCGCGTGGCCGCCTTGCCAAAGGGTGTCGGGCTGTTGGCCATGTACTGGTGGTTGCGAGCCGTTGTTCTGGCATTGGCCTTGCAGAGCTCGCGGAGATGAGCTCGGGTAGCCGCGCAGGTATGAGGCCATTGCACAAAGGTGCCCGCGAGCTGACCCGTGGGTGTTGTGCTACCGCTACCGGTCCTGCTTCCTTTCCAGCTCCTCTTGGCTTCTCGCGAGACGCGCAGCGTCACTCCATGCGGAGGGATGCCGCTCTTACCGAGGCGAAACGGTGTGACTTTGGGATCTTGCAGGTACATCATGTATGTGGACCAGAGGTGCTGGCTCATGGCATTCGTCCAGGGGGCTCTTCTCTTTCCTCTGGTCGCAGCAACGGGCTGCGCCTTGATGGTCTTGTCCGCGTCCTCAGCGAGGGAGAACTCGCCAGCAAGGTCGGCGTCGTCTACCTCTGGGCTCACGCAGCGGTTCAAGTCCTCGGAGCTGACTGAGAAGTAGCTCAGCAGCGAAGCGCTGGTGTGCGTCGAGTGGGAGGTGGAGGGGCGGCTGGACTCGTAGTCGGGGCTTGATTCCAGGCTGCTGAGGGTCGAGTCGATGGACCAGCTGGGGTAGTGCTTTGGGGAGAGAGAAGGCACGACTCCGGGCTCGGCTCCTGGGGCAGGGGTCTTTGGGGGGGAGAAGATGCGGACGCCGTGAGGTGTGAGAGGCATATCATCGATGTCGCTCATCTGGGCAATGGAATATATGTTGTCGGGCATCTCCTCATCAAGTACGCGGGGCTCTTCGATGCTGGGAATAGGAATGTCTGCGGCGGCCACTGACGCGAGGAACTGCTGTGTGGGTGCGTTGAGGTTGGATGCATTCCTTCTCTTAACTCGAAATCGCTGTCGCGGAGGTGAGGGAGGCTGGGCATCGCTCTCGGCCATGGGCTCGGGAGTTCTGAGCTCGCAGTCGGGGCGGGCGCCTCGCGACCAAGGAAGCGCAAGTGGTTGCAAGGGAGGCATGGTGGAGCGCGAGGTATGCTGTTGCTGTGCGGCGGCGCGGTGGGAGTTGGAGGTGTCCAGGGTATATGTAGGTGAGGGAACAAGCCAGAAGCAACCGTACCCAAAAAAAAAAAAAGGAAGGCAGCCTGCGTGTTTCGGGACGTGACAGCGATGTCTTAGATCTGGTCGGCGTCACTCGAAGCTGCAACTGGTGTTGGAGAGGCTGGAGGGTGCGATTAGAGTTGTCAGCCAACGTCGAGCCGGCGCTGGAGAAGGGCAAGAGCTGCGTGCAGCGCGCTCAATGGGAGATTAAATCAATCGGCTGGAGTTTTCGCCCAAGAAAAATCGCAAAGGGAGAAGCAAACGTGGCCAGCGGAAAGGGTTGGCGACGCCGTTGAGAGAGGCGAGTTATCGGTCGACGCGAGTGGGAGAGACAAGGAAAGCCGGCAGCGGTCGCGAAGAGCCGGGAGTAGGAATTCGAGCCGTGTGAACGGAGGCGTTTCTTTAAATTTTCAGAGGCAAGACAGACAAGGAAATTGGGTCGTGCTGCTTCATAGACTCGTAGTCGTTATTTTTGACGTTGGGTCGTCGTGTGTCAAATTACCAACCAGGTTGGGTGGTCCGGTCGCAAAGGGTAGTGTTTACTCTGGCGCGCGCCTTGTCGCAGTTCCGAGTTGACAACAAAACAGACTCAGTCTGACACGCGATAGCCCGGCGCAAAAGAAAAAGAAAAACCAATTCAACTCTTCAACTCAACTCAACTAAAGTCACCCAGCCGCGAAACGGCACACAGGCACAGAGGCACGGGGGCAAAGGGGAGATGGGGGAGGATGGGCGCAAACGAAGGACTGGGATGGGGTAAAGGTGAAGAGAGAGATTCAAGATGGAAGGGTGTGGCGGGTGTGCCGTGGGTATGTATGCTGGGCTGCTGGGCTGCTGGGTGCTTCCCAGCGGCCCACGGCTGGCTCACCACGCAGGTGAAGACGGGAGGGTCACGTCCACTGTTTGGGGCGCTGTCTATCGCTGTTCGCTGGCCCCGGCAGCGCACTACTGCCCAGCCAGGGCCTGCCCAGGGCCCCGCGCAAGGGCCGTCCTGATGGGCCAACAACGAACAGCGGGTGGCGCGAACCCTACCAGCCTGCCAAAGGTACTTGGGGTACTTGTCGTGCCTCACCTGGGGCCTTTCAGTGGCTCACCAGCTCTGCTAGACTGGGGCTCACAGGTGGAGGGTGGAGCTGGGAGCCCCCATGTGCTTTGCTGTCGCACCTGTACCGCCAGGTACTTCGGCAGGTACCACGCACCCTCCACCTCGACCTATCTCGTCCCTCCCCCTCCCCCCTACAAGCCCCCCAACATGTGCAGCGAGCTAGCGCGCACGCCCTGGGCGAGAGCCCACTCCGGCAGCGCCCGTCGTGAGAGACGATCAATCGGCGGTCAGTCGTTCGGCGGGCTCGTTTGACCACGGCGGCCACCAGCAGCATCACGCAGCATCACGCAGCAGCGCGCAGCAGGGGTCCTCTCGGAGCAGGAGGTGGTGGTGATGGTGGCGGACGGGATAGAAGAGCGTACGTCTGGGTTGGCCTGTAGACGGGGTTTGTTTTGTCCCTGGAACAAAACAGATGTCCAGATGGGGGATGGGCGCGAGGCGGTGGAATGCGCGCAGCTCGACGACGGGAGTGACAGTCTGAGCCAATCTGGAGGAGTAGCGCAATAATAGTACCAAGAATTGATGTCTGGTCCATCTGCGCATCGACGAACCTGTCGCGGCTGGGCCCCTCCTCGTACTGCTCCTGCTCCTACACGTTCGCTCCTGCTCCTCCTCCACTCCTGTTCCCTCGCCTGCCACCTCGGGCCTCTAGGGTGGCTGCTGTGATTTACAGTACAGGCCCGATGCGACGCAATGTTCCATCTGGGCAGGCCCTGGATGAGATGAATTGCGCCTGCATCCCGCATTCTGCAACGCTGCACCTGTCCTTCGAACCTTTTGGCTAATGACCCAAGCAGCTGTGCCTCAAATAGGGAATAGCAGCTGTTAGGCTTGCTCGGGGTCTCGCATGCGCATATGCGTCGTACGGAACAGTGTGCGTGGGAACGGCTGTGGGAGTGGCCGCGGGATGCACCACGACAGCCCGGAGGCTGCATCCCCCAGACACGCAGATGGGACCTAATGATGATGATGTATCCGCACCACACCCACACGCCCCCCTAACACCAGCAGTAGCAGCGCCATGCTCTACACAAAGATACGTAGCTCTTCCTCCCCTGGGAGCCCATGGACCAGTGGCTCGACGAGCCCGCAGAATGCAGCAAACGCGTCGAATGGAATCAAGACGCGGCCACAGCTCCGTTCTGACCAGTAGCTCCCATTGTTATGATTGAGAGTGAGACAAGAGGCCCAGAGCCAGCACAGATATTCCCCAACATGCCATGTCACGACCACGTAGCTCCCCATTGGTGCGAGCGTTCGCTGGCACATGGCACCAGCAATGGATGACTACGTAGGCTACCTGAAATGAGACCAAACGAGCGGTGATGATTGCGAGCAGGAACGAAAGAGCTGACAGGTGGACCTTGTTCTCGTTAGAATAGGCGCCATGGGCAAAAGTCGAGCTTGGCCTCTGGGTACGGCCGCAGCCACTGGGGCGGCAGGGCGGCAGAAGCAACTACCCCAAGTGCCCCTCGATGGAAGTTTGTCGTTGGAAGAAAAGCGGGAGGTTGGCTCACCAGGCCGCAAAACTTCGGCCCTAGCTCCATTGTCCCATTCGGTTGGTGTGTGTGTGGCGGCGCAGATGTAACCTGGCGGTAAAACAAGAGAAGGAGGGGATAATTGAAGAAAGAAAAAAAAAAAAAAAAAAAAGA
>VTGD01000207.1:0-48103 GCA_013406985.1 Calonectria crousiana | reverse complement strand
CCCCCCCCCCCCCCCCGTCGTGTTTCTTCTTCCTTTTAGTCTTCACGTTCCTCTGTCACTCCCGCGCAATTACTCGCCCAGCGCAGTTGCGAGGACGCACGACACTTGAGGAATTGACCATCGGCCCATGTCCCGCCCAGTTGTTGCTTCGTCCTTGGAAGCAACCCATCCATCTGGATCTGTATCTGCATCTCCATTTACAGCTGCGCCGAAACGCAACCGGCCCTCTCGAATTCCAAATCCAATCCCGCACTCGGCTGGCTACCTGCCGTACCACTAAGGACTAAGGGTACCAGCCCAGCGCGCACAGCACCCTCCGACAGGGCAGCCCCACCAAAACGAACCAGCGACCAGAGCCGCGACGGGCGCCCACACACACAGAAAAAAAAGAGCGACACCGCACAGGACGGCAGACGCAACGCAGGTGCAGGCGCAGAGTCACACTCCGGCCACAGCAGCACCCGGTCTGCCCTCCTTCGCTGGACCCTCCCTCTGTAGACCCCCCTCCGACCCTCCAACTCTGTGGCCTACCCTCCCATACCACCTGCTGGACCACCCTCCAAAAAAAAAAAAAAAACCGAAAACCCGCCTTGTCCAAGCGTGGGGGGCCATTACCTTCTCTAGCTTCCCGGTAGCCTCTCACTTGTTCTTTCCCTCTCTCTTGCTCCCACTATGCCCTCAACCACCACAGCGTCTCCCATCACCATCTCGAGTCCCATAGACGCCGTAATGCACCCAACAATGACAGAACACGATTTTCGATTCCCGCGAAGGCCCGAGGCTTGGCCCGTCACCAACGGTCACCGCCTGGCTCATCAGCACCAGAATCACTCGGTCCAGCGCTCCGCCCGCGATACTTTCACCGAGCTCAATGCCGACAAGTTCAAGGCCCTGTCCGTCGCCAACAACAACCTCCTCGGATCCTCCATTTTTCCCTACTTCCAAAATGACTCTGTTCAGGCCGAGCAGACCATTGACAAAATGCAACAGGAGGATCCCCTCGCCACCCAGGTCTGGAAGTTCTTCGCCAAAACCAAGTTGCAGCTCCCCAATCAGCATCGCATGGAGAACCTGACCTGGCGCATGATGACGCTCAGCATGCGCAAGCAGAAGCAGCAGAACCAGCGCGACCATGATGAGAACCAGAGGAAAAAGTTGAACGACGCCAGCAATCGGTAAGATCTCCCCCATTCTTATCTCACATGTCATTCGTCATTTCCTGTCTCTCTTGACTGTTCGCCAATGCGTCCAACATGACGTGCTGACATGGGCGCTTCACAGGCTCACTAGACCTATGGCGCAAAATGCACCCAGCGGCATCGCCCAGCTGCGAAAATCGTCAGAAAACAATTTAGCTCACTCTGACGCCATGAACATTGACGACTTCATCTTTTCCGACAACGCGGCTACGCCCATCAACTTTCCGTCGCCCCAAGGACCTGAGAGGCTTGGCGACGACAAGTCTGCTCACTCCATGGCCATCCCCATCAAATCCCGCAAGGAGCCCTCGCACCTCTTCGTCCCTCAGTCAGTCCCCGCCCATCAGGCCGCTCAGAACACCGAGTTCGAGTATGTTAATCGTCACCTGCGCAAGACGAGCATTGACGAGCGCCGCGTGAGTAACCTCTCTTCTACCGGATCTTCATCCCGGTCTGGTTGGCTGGCTACCTTTCCCGGTCTCCTCCACTGTCCCATCAGGCCGCCCCACCGGACAGACCATGCCCATGATATCGGCAAAAGGCTAATTTTGAGAGTCACAGACCCGCAAGCGCCCAGCTAACTTCTCGCCTCATGTTCCCGCCGTCAACAGCGGTTCAACCACCCAGAATGACATTGATCTTGACTCTGACATCAACGACTACTCTCTGGACAACGCAAACCCGACTTCTATGGCTCAGCAGCAATCCGGCCAGATGGGCGGCGTCCCTTTTGCCCTCGACACCTTCATGGAGAATGACCCAATCGTCAACTCTGCCGGGCCTTTTCATCAGAACTTTTCCTTCTCACCCTCCACCTCCCCCATGATGACCAACGGCCCGTTCTCCAACATGTATCAAAACTCATCCGTCAACAACACCTCGCTCAACAACGTCGACATTTACTCCCCCCCAGGATCGGCGTATCAGTCCACCGTCACCACCCCTCATCCCATCCCCGAGCAGGATGGCTTTTACTTTGGGTCGCAGGACGTGCGGCCCGGGCGTGGCCAGGGCTTCCAGTCCAACGCCCAGAGCATGAGCAACATGATGAACCAGCAGTTCATGTACAACGTGCCCAACGGCAATGGCACCAACGGAAACCCCATGTTCTCGGGACCAAGCACAGCCTCGGAGTCAATTTCTGCGTACAGCACAGCTCCCAGCTCCTTCGGCCACATTGATCCCTCGCAAGTCTTCCAGCACGACCAGCAGGTTACTTCTCCTGGCATTCCGATGCAGCAGGAGAACATGTTCTCATTCGGTGGAGATTCCGATGACGATGAGAACAATGCTTTTGCCGACCGCAACATGGCCATGCACGGCAAAGACATGTCATCATCTCTCGATGAATCTGGTTCTCTGGGCTGGGATGCTTCGCTGCCAGGTCAGTTTAGCACTCAGGCAGCCCGCTTCCCGGGCGGTCCAACTAGAAAACAAGTCATGATTGGGCCGACCACTACTGACTTCGTCGATGCCAACGGAGACTGGGATTCAAACGGATTGCCGAGATCCCAGTCTCAGTCGTTCCGTCCTGGCAATCAACGAAGGGGATCCAAACTAACAAGGAATGCGTCCACCCCCTCACATCTTGCTGGGAAGCAAAATGGCTTCGAACAGCTTGCTCAGTCCATGCCCATCTCACCAGCCGGTGACGCGAACGGGACCATGTCTGGGTTTTCTTCGGTTGCACCAAGTCGCCCGTCATCCCCTCCCGCTTCCAAGCATGGTTCCACAACCAACCTGCAATCGGCCGCCAACAACACGTCTGATGGGAATACTCCGACCACGTGTACCAACTGTTTCACCCAGACTACTCCTCTCTGGAGACGAAACCCCGAAGGCCAGCCGCTGTGCAACGCTTGTGGCTTGTTTTTGAAGTTGCACGGCGTGGTCCGACCGCTGAGTCTGAAGACTGATGTTATCAAGAAGCGAAATCGAGGCTCAGGTTCCAATCTTCCCGTGGGAGGAACAAGCACTAGATCAAAGAAGAACGCTAGCGCTGCAGCGTCCCGCAAGAACTCTTCATTGTCGATGTCAACGGCTGCCAACGGCAAGAACAACAACAGCGCCTCCACCACCACCATCAGCAACCAGGCGCCGAAGGTCTCAACGCCCCCTGCGTCAACCCGAGCTTCCAGCACGAAGGACGTTGAGAGCCCTCCCAGCGGCCCCGCTTCTGGAGCCAACACAGCGGGAAGCACACCGAACAGCCATTTCGGAAACTCCGGCTCTAGCGCTGTGGGGGGCAAGGGCGTCGTTCCAATCGCTGCGGCGCCCCCAAAGACCAGCCCTGGGCCCGGTGCCTCGTCGGTTTCAAGGCCTGCCACAGTGTCCTCGAAGCGACAGCGCAGGCATAGCAAGAGTGTTACTGACGCAACAGTCATGGACATTGACAGCCCCGAGTCTACGGGATCCAACGAAGCTGCCCGCCCCATGGGCTCTTCCACTGGTCTTTCGAGTGGGCTGCCTGGTGGCATGAGTTCGGCAAGTTTCGGCATGAACCAGCGTCCTCTTGGTTCGGGCATGATCAACATGTCCGGCAACCAAGCCAGTGTGTTGAACGGAGTGGGAGGCTCCGCGGGACCTCAAGAATGGGAATGGCTGACAATGAGTTTGTGATTACGACAATGGGCGGCTTTTTTTTTTTTACCACGTCCCCGCACTCGAGGGGACTTAATACGCATTTGGTGTTTTAGCATACAATGATGCTTCCACTATAGGTCATGTCGGGGCTGAATTCTCTTTCTGGCTAGGATTTGGCGCTCGCTCTAGGCACCAACGCTGTCACGACATGACGAATCTGACTATTCTTTTGAGCGGCGTTTTTTGGGAGACGCAGGAGTTTGGTGGTTAGGGGATTTTTCGCACGGGAACTTGATACCTCCTTATGGGCATGCGGCGACATACAGCAGACTGCTTCTCTGGATTTTCGGATATGCGAGACGTGCCATGAGGTTATACCACTCCGACTCACGTCAAGGATGAGCAGCATGACGGATCGAACTAGTCATGGTTCAACCACGAATGATTTACCGAGGAGGGTCGGATGCGAATTGCAAATTGAATATGGGCAGTAGCAGTCCGGTATCAACTTTAGGCCTTGGGTTTTTTTCTCTTTTTCTTTTGGGTTATAGAAGGTGGAAACAGGGACCCCAACGACTCGATTATATTTTATGCGCACTCTCGGCGGGTGAAGATACCCTTTTTATCTACGATAGATTACACCAGACACTCGCCCGCCCGCGCATAGTCGAGTCGTCGATTCATATTTTACCCTGCGTACCGATTGACGGAATTTGGAGAGGAGGCATATGTGATGATCCATATCGAACACCATGGATTTCCTATATTTGCGAAGGCGGGTGCGGGTTCTTTTTTTGGGTTTTGCTCTCTTGGATGATATCCCATGAATGTTTGGTTGGTTTTATTACGCAAGGAGGAAGAAGATGCTCATCTAGATTGGCTGGCGAGGGACGGGTTCGGGTCTCATTTCATTTTGGTCCTCGTTTCTTGGCAGTACGCTCACTCCCTCTAGCGATGATGGTGTTGGGAGCGAGGAGTTAGGTGTGCTGGAGCTCGACGGCAGTGGGCTGCTCGAGTTGGTTATCAATAGATATTTCTCCACATGAATTTACTAAACCATGAACACTATCAAGAAAATGCTGCTTTGTGAAGTGAATTGTCCAGGTCATTATAACGTTGCGCTGCTTGTTGGTGGAAGATGTTCGCTGTTCGTTCAGTTACGCAGACTCGGTTGCCAAAGCCTCGAGATGGGTTGCACTCTGCTCGGTCAGGCCTTGGCGACTCAACCAACGTGTCAATTCAGTGACGACTAGGTGCAGGATGCGCATCACCGACGCGGTCAGCCCCCTGGATTTCCCATCTGGTGAGTAGTCGAGCAACCCAAAGGTGACAAGCGAGTACCTGGCGGTTCGGAAATACACACAACATGACGCGAGTCAAAAAGCTAAAAGCATGCGTGATGGACCAGCCCGATAGGCAAGCTGCTGGCTGTTGGAATGCAGTGGCAGCGTTTGGAAAGGAAAGGAAAAAAAAGGAAACCTTGGTAGGGAGGAGGGGGGGTCGGTCTGGGGCTAAAGAAAGGGGGGAATAAATAAATGGTAACCTTTTCACCAAGAGGCAGTAGGTATGCGGCCTTGGTTTTTCAAACGAGGGAGTCTTGTGTATCAATGACTCGTCAAATGCGGGAGCAGAACAAAAAGCAAAGGTCAGAACGGACATGGAATTCATTGCCATTGTTTGCTAGGCTTCCCTGTGGTCGTCGCTCAAAGTCGCCCACCAGCCATCAGCGTTGAATTCCAATCTACATTCATATCAGGGACGGCTTCACAAATAACCTACGCAAGTGACAGCACCCAAACCGCCAAACCAAGAAATTCACATTGGAAAACCAATACCATGATAGTATTCCTCTCTATCTCAGCTTTTCTTTTGTTTACACTTCCAAAAACAAAACAAAAAAGCCCAACCCGAATTCAGACAAGTCCGTATAACCCGTGTTCCCCTTCCATCCAAGGCCATTACACCTGAAGCCTGACAGCGCCAACTCATGCACGCACAGACTCCCTTCCCTCCGGGACCATTAAGCCGTTTCCAGTCCCGATTGAACTCCATTCGTCCGTCCAGCGAAACATACAAAGTAGTCAGATGAACAAAAGCAAAAAAAGAAGAAGAAGAAAGACAGGTGGGAAAAAGAAACGAAAGAAACCAATCAGGCATGCAGCGGGTAATGACGTTGCAGAGGGTGTTACAGAAACGCCACAAACAAAACAAATCGGGGGAGTTCAACAGAACAGAACGAAAAGAGGCCAGCTCACAGCCAGGCCATCTTTTGTTTTCCCCATTCTTACTGTAGTACTCGTCACATGTCACCATCCACCACGGCTAGAACAGAGCCCTCCTGCGGCCCACAAATCCTCGCCAGTCAAGTCTCTTGGAACTGCATTGCTCGCTCTAGAGCATTGTCCCAAACGTGTCATCTGTTGGGATGCGCTTCCGGGGGCTGCCGCCATCCTCAGTGGCCGGCTTGCGGTGTCGGAATGTGAAGCCAACAAAGAGGCTCTTGCTCATCTGCTCCTCACGCTCCGCCATCGTCTCAAGTGCTTGTTGCTTCTCGTGTACCTCCTTGTACTTGGCCATGTCGGCCTCGTTGCTAAAGTCATCAAAGTATCCGGCATCCGTCTCCGAGTCCAGCTCGGGGACAAAGGGTGCGCGAGTCTGGCGGAGCGTCTCCCAGTCGACCTCGGCAAAGTAGTGATGGTTGTAGATATCCTTAATATTGGAAAAGCGACGGGATCGGGAGTTGATGCATCTGTCGTGTGTCAATCCGTAAAATTCTCCCATAAGCAAAAAAAAAGGGGGGGGGACTTACGTGCAGATAAAGTTCCAGGTGCGGTTGCTGAGGAAATAGTTAGGATCCTCCCATACAGGCCTCTTCAGCACCTCCTTCCAGTGCTTCAGATTGCGCCAAGTCTCGTCAGGAGTGGCACCCGCGAAGGGAGGGAAACCCGTAAGAGCCTCAAACAACATGCAACCCAAGCTCCAGTAGTCGACAGTAAAGTCGTATTCCTCTCCTCGAAGAACCTCCGGAGCCATGTAGTCGGGAGAGCCCACAATGGATTTGGCGTAGTTGACGTCCTTTTCGCGCATGGTTCGGTAGCTCTCTCGTCGTTCGGCAACAGTGCGTTGATCGATAGGCTTGCCGAATGGCACAGGAGTCTCGGAAGCCTTCTCTAGCTTGATACGCATCGACTCGATTTTAGAGGGCGCCAGCATGCCGGCGGCCAGACCAAAGTCAGTCAGCTTCACATGGCCAGTCGAATCAACAAGGAAGTTTTCTGGCTTGAGATCTCTATGAATGTAACCCAGCTGGTGCAGGGCATCGACCGCGCAGAACATTTCAGCAATGTAGAATCGAGCGTGGCGGTTGGACAGAACACCGGTATTGTTAAGCAAGGTGCGGAAGTCACCACCCGGTACATACTCCATGGCCAAATAGATACTCTTCTCATCTTGGAATGAGTAGAGCAGTCGAACGAGCCACTCGCTCTGAGCAGTCGTGAGAATGTCTCGCTCGGTGAGGACGTGTCGAACCTCATCGAGCTTGAAAAGAAGCTTCTTGCTCATCACCTTGAGCGCGCAGACCTCTCGAGTATCCTTCTTCTGGGCCAAGAAAACTTGGCCATAGCCACCCTGACCGACCTGGGTCAAAATCTGGAAGTCGCCGTGACGAAGTCGAACTCGTCGCTTGCGCAAGTTGGCACGTTCTCGACCTGTGTACTTGGACCACATCTGGTTGTGGGTCTCCTCATCCGTCTCTGGAGGCTCGGGGTATTCAGCCTGGAAGGCAGCCAGGCGGTTTTGCCTGGCTCCAACATAGGTGAGGAGGTCGAAGTAGTAATCGAGAAAGTCTGCGCCATGTTAGAAGAGATCTTGGTTTTCCCTATTGCTCCAAATGAACACCTACACAGCTGTGTAACATTGACCAAGCGTTTGATGTTGGGCTTTTGCAAAATCTCGCGCTCTTCGGGGGTCAATCCTCGGGACGTGTTGAACTTCTTGTGCGGTGACGAGGGTCGATCCCTGGTCTCATATTGTAGTTGGCGGGAGATAGCCGCGTGGTTGTGTTGGTGAGGCGAGTCGGTGCCACCCAGGCGAGAGGTGGGGGGAGTGTTTTCTTGGCCCTGCTTCCTGAGAGGGCTAGTGGACTTGGTCTTGTGGATGACGCTATCGTCTATGTTGGTATTTGCTTCGTCCAGAGGTTGAGCGTTGCTCTTTCCTGGTGACAATGGGAGAACGACGCTCTGGGGACGGGTGAGCTTGATGGGGGCTTCGAGGCTGGGGGCGTTGGCGCTCAACGACATGGCCTGGTCAAACGCGTTGGGGAGATCGTGCGCGCCCGGAGGCACTGTCCTCTTGCTGGGGCTGCCCTGGGGAGTGCTCGAAGGGTTGAGGAAGTTTTCAGTCTTGGTGGGCGTTCCCGGGCGAGGGATGGAGACGGCGTCGCTCGTTTTATCCTTCCCGCCAGGGAAGAAGTTGGACATGAAGCTCGCCATTGTGAACTCGACCGGGGTGCTGCAGGATATTAATGGGGCGGAGGAGGGAGGAAGGAGGGTGTGCCGTGTGATTAAATGTGTCGGGGAGATAAATGTGATGCTTGTGTGTTGTTGTTTTTGGCAAGCTGGATACTAGCTCGCTGGATTGGGCAGCAAGCGGTCAGACGACAATAAGAGGCCAGCGGTGAAGACGAACTCGCGGGACGAGAAGAAAAAAGGAAGGAGGGGCGAGGTGAAAGGGGCTCGTCCTCAACCAGCCCAGTGAGAGAATGATGGGGAAAGGACTGGATGAAGAATCTAAAGTCGCACTCAAAACAGGTGTAGCAGGCCCTCAGACCGAAGTCGTCGTGGATTGCTTATGTGGAATGCGCAGTGTCATTGGATAGCGGGGTGATATCAACATTGTTGCAGCGGGCAACTATCGAGATCCTCAGTGCGCAACAGCTGGTGGGGGAGGGCGCTAGCCGGCCTTTTTCCGCCCATTTTCGCCCCGCGCTGTGACTGGTGCACATACATGTTACACATGTGATTGTCCTGGAGGCATGGCATCCTTGTCCAAATCCATTCCAGCAACGGCCTCACTGACAACATTCGGTCCTTTGGGAGCACGCATCTCTATAAGGCCATCATAACATCCCGCCCCAGCAAGGCTGGCACGTATCCAGGCATCATGGTTGGTTGTCCCGGGCCTGGCTAAAACGTCTGGGCCATTTCGCGTCCTGATGACCTTGGCCTTGACCCTTATTCCTGGCCAGCCACAATTCCTTGGCGCAGAAATGTTGGTTTCTTTATCCACGAGCTGATTTCACTCCAGGCCTGCCAGCCTCGCACCCATCCCCGGCTGCCTGGCACTAATCTAGAGCGCTCATAACCGGTGGTGGTGCTACGACTTTGGGCCTTCGGAATCGCTTCTATCCGGCCTCTCTCGGATCCTAGAGCGCGATTCGGCCAGGATCGCTCCGCAAACTTTCCGATATCCACATCCAACCTAAAAATTACGTAGTTCTCCCTCACTCTAAACCCAGCATGTCACCATCATGTCATGCCATTCCACGATGTTATTCAGCCCTGGGCGGCCCAACGGCCACTCAGAAGGCCCAACGGTCAGAACCGGTTTCGGCCGGCTAGGTAAGGATCTAATCTTATCAATCTATCCTCGGTGCAGCAGCAGCATCATCATCATGGGATCAGGGTCACGAAACTAGTTGCGGCCATCTCCGCCCAACCTGGTCCCTTTTGAGAGCTAGTCCACTGTCGCTGTTACCATAATAGCTTGGGTTCCCCCCCCCTCGTTCACGTTTCCCCTTCCTGCTGCCCTCTCACATGACAAGCTTGGTCCCTGTCGTCTTTGCCTTGACAAGGTCTTTGGCTGCCGAGCATTCCCCCCTTCTCAACATCGCACTTACTTTAATTGCGCCATGAAGTTTACCAACGTCGTCGCCGGCCTGGCCACAACCGCCAACGCCTTCAATCCTTCCAGCGTCTTCTCCAACGACGCCGGATCCAACGAGCATAGGATTCCGTCAAGCTTTGAGTCTGCCGTCATTGCCCGTCGCGTTCTCCACCTCACCAAGCTCGCAACCCTCTCTACAGTGTTCCCCGACTCGCAAAAGGATGGCAGCGCCCACGACGCCGAGATCCGCCCGCCAGGGGTTGAGGGTCTGCCCATCGGCCTGATGGACTACGTCGCTGACTGCGAGGACGAGGGCAATCCGACCATCCTCGAGATCAAGATTGCGACAACCTTCAAGAACGCCCGAGCTGGCTCCAACATTACCCTTTCCATGAACTGGACCCCGCCTTACCCCCCGGTGAAGCGCATGGGCTTTTTCTCGCGCCTCTCCGCGTACATCCCCTTCTTCTCGAAATCCGAATACAATGTTCCGCCCGAACAGTCCGGCACGCCCGATACCGTACCCTACTCTGCGGCCAACCTCCCCCGCTTCTCTCTCCTCGGCTACATCGAGGACATCAAGCCCAGCCCCATCGAGGCCGTCAAGCTTGCTGCTTGCTTCACCCAGAGGCACCCCGACGCCAAGTATTGGCTACCTGGTAACTTTATCCACGAGAGCCAGTGGTCGCGACTGGTCGTCACCAAGGTCTACTTCATTGGTGGCTTCGGTGACCGTGCCTACATTGGCTGGATCCCGATTGAGGAGTGGCAGGCTGTTACCAAGAGCGATTGGGAGAACATCAAGCTACCTGGCGAGGAGAGAGGCTGGAGCGAGTGGTCCGTTTCTCAGACAGGCGAGCTGTGATGACATCAGCGTTACTGGTACTTTGCCTCGGCGAGATTGAACAAGATACGACTGCACATGGTATTCCTTTTGGCTTACGAGCCTTGCTCGGACTAACTTTGGTTTTGTTTAGTTTGGATTTACAGCATCTTGATATGGGTTTGGCACGGCGCTCTTGCATCAATGGCGGATGTTTGACGGGCACAAGAGAGTTTTGCTCTCTGTACTTTTTTTTGCCCCTGCGTCACGGAGCGTCTCTTCACACAGGCCCATGGTGTGATATGGGTTCCTTCATAGCTCATCACACGGTCTATTACATTCATGACCGGGCAGACGAACCCGGATAGATAGTAACACAGTACTGTTTCACCCTCGGATCATGGCTTCCGTCGGCTCATGCGCGAGGCTTTTTGTGTTCCGCGACGGAGCCCGATGAGAACACACAAGAATGTGACAGTACGACTCCAGGTTTGGCATGCGTGGCGTGGTCACATGCATGAAGCCTCTCTTTAGTTGGACATCGTTCGAGTGGCGTCCCCAGGTCTCGACGCCCTGCCACACTGCGCGGGTTGATCCGGTGCACTGTGGCCGCCTCTGGGCAGGATCTCGCAATGATCGACAAAAGGCTATGTGACGTGAGACAGGTGCACAGTATCGTAATGGCTGCGAGCAATGGAGGTTTTTTTATGCACCTCCAAGCGGGCGAGCGAAGAGACACTGTATGAGATTCCTACGAGTGGCCCAGACTCTGGATTCAGCTACCCCTCCCTCAGTGACAATGTTCACGCAGTCTTTAGCGCCATGTTGGTCAATGGTGGTTCGACCCTTGGTCCAAGCTATTTGTCTGACGTGAAACATATCTGTTCGGTGGTGCTCTGGCACATGTGCTCGCTTATCACCTCCAACCGCAACTACCCTATACCGTACATCCTTCACACCCTATCCTATTCCTTCACATGCACTATTAAATTATGACGGATTAAAGATACGAGTTGATATTGTAGATGTTGCTAGTGTGTAATTATGATTTCTAAGGATCTCTGGTATCAGAGGATTTTAGCAAATGTCTCCGATTTGAACGCCATAAACCAAAAGAAATATCCGAGTCAGCAACCGAAATATGACGAGTAAAGAAGCGGTCCTCAGTTTACGCTCACCGGCGCTGCATCCCTGGAAAGCATATTCATTATTCACAGAGACTCAAATAAAACAAAAGACAACAAAATAAAAAACATGGCCATTTTAGAATTTATGAAAGCACTTGCACCATGCGGGAGGACGGTGCACATTTGAGCGCAAGTTTGTACGCAGCCCACACCCGGTTACACACGAACTCGATGCACGTTTAGATGAACACCGCTTCTCTTTTTTTAAAAAAAAAAATCCCTCACACTCGGGTCCTCGAGCGATTGCAGACTTGGCAAGGGACGATCCTACAATGGATCCATCATCATCATCGATAGGGAAAAAAAAACACTAGCCACGGATGCTATCTTTCCCCCCCGAAAAACTTATGCTCCTCTCTCGCCTATTCCTCGAGCCTACAAGTGGAGCAGGGCTGCTTCGTATTAGGATGCGTCCACGGAGCGGGTTTGCAACCCGGCAAACAACCATCGCTGCATGGAACCGGGCATATTTTTTTTTGCCTTTTGATACGCCTTCCCCTCCCGCCTGGCAACTTCCACGTCTTCCGGGTGGCTTTATTCTAATGCAGGCTCGCCTATCCGGCCTCGGCCAATGTTGGGCGGGTAAATACGTCGTCACCGTCTCTGGCTTCGCAAAATGCGAAACGCCGTGTTTTCCGGGACGTGCGGTAAAAAAAGAAAAAAAGAAAAAAGAAAAAAGAAAAAAGAAATAAATAACAATGACGGGATAAACTAAAAAGTCTTCTTTCCTTCTTTCTTTCATTTCCCTTCCTTTTCCATCCATGGCTAATTTTCGAGTCCCCCCGTTTGTATTGTGAAACAGGGCATATGCAGAGGGCTTGTTCTGGATCAGATAGGTGCTGTGACACAACAGCGGAGCCAGCCAGCCACGCTTGTCCCGAGATTGAGCATGGTATCTGGAATCCTCGGCCCGCATGTGCTGTTGGACGTTGCACGGTATCGGCTCGCTCTTGAAGAATGAGATGTTGCGCGGACTGCTGCCATTGATTGGCGTGGTTCAAGTTTGCTGGTTCATGATACTGAATTTACCTGGGACATAACGATGGAGACAATAGGTGTGAGGAGTTGGCGTTCTCTTGACTTTCCATCCGGGCTGGGGTTTCGAGTTGCGGAACCGCAGGGACAAAAAAAAACGTTCATTTTATTTAATAGAGACTTGCAGGTCGCAGGCCGCACTCGCATAGGCTGCTACTGTTTTCATGTTTGACTTCACTGCGAGTACAGTGTAGTGGTCCGCAGAATCTGAGTCATGAAACAGCCATGGCTGCCAACTGGCGTTTTAAAGCATCTCTACAAGCGCGGCAAAAGTGAGAGATATAGTATGTAAAATGGGGCGGGTGGACTGTTCCAAATGCAGCCGCGGGCCTCTCAAACTCTTTGCGTTCTTATCTCCATTCACTGATTTCAGCGCTGGGTAATGAAATAAAAAGAGCAACAAACAGCAGCTGTGGGGTCTGCTTTTTGTCAGACGCAGTTTGCGTGGAATTAATGGCCCGAAGTATATTTGATTGAGCACGAGAAACAGTCTTTAATTGCGAGGCCAAATTGCAAGACAAGACCCCGGCTCGGTTGGCTTTGCATTCCTGGGGGGGGGGGGACCACGGCTTTTACGAATATCACTGGTGACAGCCGAGAATGGCAAACTCTATATATAGTTGCCGGGTGTTGCTTTCGGTTGGTTTCCCCCGGGGCTGTGTTGATTGTGGGTGACGAACAAAGGCTCAAACTTGCGTGCTGTACTCGGCGGCTTTTCCGGACCATGTTTTACATACACTCGCTCAATCAACTTTCCAAGCTGGGAACTCGTCTGCTGCGCCAAGTTCCACTAGGGCTTACCGAGCGCGCGCTCGCTCTCGTGTATCCAAACCTGCGGAGCAGCTGGACGAGGGTGAATACGGGGGAGGGGCATGCAGGCCATGGGGACGAAGCTGCCCAGAGATCGGAAAGTTCGCTTCCAGACGGCGTCTGAAACGGAAATACAGGGCCAAGTTCGTTTCGGACATTGAGCAGGTAATTAGTGGTAACCTACTTCGTTCCCGGATCCCCGTCATGCTCGTGCAACAGACGTCCAGTGGGCAGCCAAAAAGGAAGGTCTGCGGCGGAGCCGGCTGGGGGGCCGTGCCACGGCGCTGCTTGTTCGGGTCGGCGTAGGCCAAGACCCGATGGAAGCGATTCCGACGCTCGGCGACCTGGAGCAGGAGATGCTTCTTCACATGAGCCAAAAGCTCTCTTTGTTACCAGACCAGCCTGGCCTGGTCGAACAGTGACGCTACTGCACGTTGCCTGAGACCGAACTGGCCTAGCAGTTTTCTCGATACCACGCGACGCAGGGAGCTCTTGGACGTTTTATCCGGCTTGTTGGGACCACCACACAACACACACACACTCGCACACGCACATCACGGGCAGGCATCGCATCGGACATGGGCCGACTTGCCCTTCTCCGCACACCACACATCGCAAAGGGTAATGCAAAGCGCGGCTATCGCGAGCCCAGCAAGGGGAGGCCATCCATTCCTACTCCCCCTCCCCCAATCGATAGCGCTACCATGTGGGTTGGCGTTGATAATAGGTTACCCGCTAGCGTGGTGGCCAGGCGATGCCGGGGGCTCGCGGTGGCGCGCTGCCTTCCCCCGGAATCCGGATATTCCAGTTGGCGATGAGCTGCGACGGGGAACGGGGGACGCGTGATGTGCATCAGAGCCGTGATGGGGCCATTTTCTTTTTTGGTTGCGAGGGGTTTTAGCAATTAATGGCTGATTTGTTGGGATCGGAATGACAACCGGCAGAGTGGGTTAAATGTCGCGGGCTACTTATTGTCATCTGAATGCCATGAACGGGCGCAAGCACTGCACAGAACCCGGGCAAAGCACGCATTCGCTGTTTGGGTTTGAATGCTTTGCACGCAACTGGCGTACTTGGCGCGAGTTGTGCCCGCAGAGAAGCCCGAGCGATAGGCGCCGCCAGCAGCCAAGATGTGATTCCGAGAGGAAGAAGAAAGAAGAGCAGTCCGGGAAGGCGAGGAGCCACCAATAGACAGCTCCGCTCTGAGGCGTCATTAAAACGTCAGCAGCAAAGCCATGCTGTTCTGCGCCCCCTATCGGGGGATCGTCTGGGCTATGTATGTATGTTCCAGAGGCGCATCGGTGCTGCCGGAAAGCTGAGCCGGGACGGATGTAAGGGATTGATGAAGCAGATGGAGGAAAATGAAATCACCGATACCCAGGCTCGACTTCCCTGCTATCATCTTTCACAATTGAGGGTCCTCGGACTAAAAGCGAATTCCGCTGCGTATCCGGCCCGACGGGCTTTTTGCCGCATCACGACGACGGGCAAAGACAATGGCAAAGCACATTCCGTTGCGGAAATTGTAAAAGACATATCTGCCGTTTTGACTAAGAACTATGTGTGTGCGCACAGAGTGTGCGTGCGCGCGCAGAGGCCATCACATCTAAGAAAAAAAAAAAGAACGACTTGGGGAGGATGGCATGGGTGTGGGTGTATCATCTTTGCTCTTCACCCTCGCACCAAAAAAAACAGAGCAGGAAGGAAGATGTGGTGCTGGACGCACATGCTGGACGCCGAGCGGATGGACCCTTTTCGTGGACCCCCGTCGCTGCACTGTAGCCACTCAGAAACTCGCTAAAGGGCTCGCCGAGCTGCCACGCCATTCGCTGCCAATTGTGCGCCTCAGCTATGGACTACCTAAGCGGCATCCGTCAAACCGTGGTACTGGCCGCGGCCGCTGTCCGTTCCCGTGGTGCCCGTTTCCCATGTCGGTCGCCAAATCCCCAGTCCCCCAATCCCGTCTGGCCCGTCCCCCTCACGCCTGCACGGGGAATCATTCAATCCGTCCCTTGCACTCGAGGGGACTCTTACCACGCAAATCATTCCTGTTTGGTGCGATGGCAAGACGCGGCGTTACTGTGTGCGTGTGGGTGACTATTGACCCCATCCCAGTTCCTGGGCGGTTACTCGATCTCCGGTTGGCTCTCTCGTTCAGAGCTGCTGTCCACTTCAATTGTCAAAAAAGGTGTTAACACAAGAGAGAGAGAGAGAGAGGGAGGGAGAAAAAAAAAGCAAAGAAAGACGGCATACGAGGTGGCATCGATGAGCTCTCATTGTTTTGATTCCTGATGCCGCCGTCGATACGTCAACCGCTGTTGTCCTGCATGATTCGGATACTGTGCTGTAGACTCTGTCTTATCTGGGCTGCTGCACCCAGCATGTACTGACTGCATGGAGCCCGTCCTTACCCGCAGATCGATGCTAGACTGGACTGTGCTTAGGCGACGTGCCCATCCACTTGGTTGCCCGCAGCGCAGCGTGCAGTACAGTGCAGAACGGGGCAATTCCCTCCTCCAAGCCACACCACACGCCCCCCCTGGGCTGGCTCGCTGGCTCACTGGCCCGTCCGTTCCTCGCTGCAGAGGCCCGGAGCACGGAGTACTATTACGGAGGACTAGGTGGGTGGTGCAGCGCGAGGCAGGCCTGCGCGAATGAGCGAGAGGCGCCGAGTCGCAGCGCTGGAGTGAAAGCCTCAGGCCCTGTTCCGCTGCGCTGCGCTGCCCTGTAGCTGAAGGATGTATCTTGTGCCTCGCCCCGTCCGACCCATGCCCGTCCCAGTCCCCCGTCCCCCATCCCAGCCCACATCCACATCCACGACCCCATTCCCGTCGACCCTTACCGCCGACGCCTCGTGCCCTCGTACCTCGTTGGTAATATTGTACCTCTCCTGTATTCCTTCTCTTACCTCACCTCACCTCGCCTCACCTCACGCTCACGACTCCTTCGTGTCCCAACCGCCATCGCTACCACCCTTCCTCGCGGCGGCCCCCTCGGGCGACAACGGCGGCGACGACGACGCCAGAACGACCACAGCCAACCATCCCACGACCCACTCAGGCCTTGAGCACCCACCGATTCCAGCCTCGATTTGATTGCTGGCTCCTCGCCTTCCTCGAACCTCACGGCCGATCTCCCAAACGCTTGACCGTCAACAGAGGCCCGGCGACGCCTGAAGACATCCCGAATCTCATCCTCGAGACGCGAATCGACAGTTTTCTGGTGTTGACGCCCTCCCCTGACCCGTCGTCCGCGTCCCTACCTGTCGTCGCACGACTTTGCGATTCGGCATCCACTCTATTTACTACCGCATCACCATCACCACCCATCTCTAGATCTGTCGGCATGGCGCCTTCGCCCCCGTCCCAGCAATGACCTCGAGGACCCCCATGGGCGTCCAGCCGCGCCCGCCTCAACGCACTGTGAGCTCTTCATCGCTGCCCGTCCAGCGCCCTCCGCATCAGCGCTCCTTGTCGTCGCAGCAGCAGCAGCAGCAGTTCATGTCTGCATCCCCCATCCGCAAAGACTCGTCATTTATAGATCTCACCGGCGAGCCATCCGATGTCGCGCCTAGTCGTTATGCCAACACCCCGAGGAGAGGCGGCTCTCTCCTCAAGCTCGAGCTGTCCAACGAAGCCTCGGGGCACATTTCCGCTACAGCCTCACCCCAGAACCTCACACCGTCGCGCATGGCTCCCCTCGGCGGTGATCCTTTCGAGACCACCACAAGCCCGGCCGTCTCGCGAGCCTCGCACCAGGACGTCGACACCCCCCCATTACCAATGCCGCGGCGTCGTCCACGACCGTCGCAGCCCATCACAACACCCCGGATCATGGCGCCCGCGCCTCCTCCTCCCAAGAAGGATGCCCGACCGAAACCGTACACGGTTGAAATCCCACCTCTCGCCCCTCGATATCTAACCGCTCGACCCGATGCACAGAACCGGAACCCTGTCGACCCTTTCAGCAAGGGATTAAATTCGGGCTATGCTGACTTTTATCCCTGGAACGGCCAACACCACGAAGATGAGTGGAATAGTGAAGCCATTACTAAGGGTACGTGGGATAAGGTCAACCACAACGTGCCGGAAACGTCTTCAGCCAAGATGGCCATATTCCCCGCCTTGAGGCAAAAGAGCGGCCTGAATGCTCTGTCAACCATTTTCATGGGCGTCCTGAACCAGCGACGACATCGCGGCCAGATCAACGCTCCTTCAACCTTCAAGCCGCCGCCACGCGTGACGCTCACGGATACGAAGCGAGAGGTTTGGCTCAAGGACCTGGCCAACCCTGTAATCTCTCTGCGCCGCCTCAGCCGAACCATCCCCCACGGAATCCGCGGTAGGACGCTTCTCGACCAGTGTCTGAACAAGAATGTACCCACCGAACGAGCTGTATGGCTGGCAAAGTGTGTTGGCGCCAATGAGATTCGAGCCTTCAAAAGGAAAGGAGTCAACGGCGCTTTTGTCATGGGCGGAGAGCTGAAGTGGGCCAGAGACTGGACTGTATTTGTAGAGCAATTCGTCGAAGGCGTCGTCGCGGCATTTGGTGAGAATGAGTGGAGGGCCAGGGTGACCTATGCGTAAGTTGACGATCGCCTTTGCATCTTGTGCAACCGTATAGTTTCTAACATGGCCTCTAGCATCCGACTTGCCACAAATCTTTACTCAGAACAATTATTGGACCGAGACCACTACTTGGATTGGGTCGTCTCTGGCATCGAGAACAGCCCCCAGTCCCGCATGCCTATGTGGATACTGATTGCTCAGATATATTGGAAGGATTTGTTGCGAGCACGCAAGTACGGCCGTAGGCTCGTATATGCCTTGATCAGCCATCTGCATGTGGTATGTGTGAATCTTCACCCACCATCTGTATGCGTGCTAACCACGAGACAGATCCATACCGATCCCGACAAAGACATCCTTGTCCAGCTCTCGAGCAGATTATCAGTACTGCTGCAGTCATTAATCAAAACTAACCCAGAGAGCTTTGTTTACCCTAGCGCTTGGCCGAGATACCGAAACACCCTCCAGGCTTGCTTGCCATCCGACGAAGCGATGCAAAACGTGATCAACGCGATTCAAGTCCGAAACTCTCGTCTCCTCGTCTCGAGCGCCGCGTCCCCCCCAGCCGGACGAAACCAGCTCGTCAAACTTTTGGATACAGCGCTGAAGGAACCTGTCGATCGTGAACTAGCTTCGAAATGTTGGGCAATGAGCGAGAACAAGCCTCTGATCATGAAGACGATTGTGGAGTGGGCAACTTCGTTCCATCGCCCAGGGCTCGCCAAGGTCTACGTCGCCGCAGGCCTGATTAGATCATGGAGCACCTTCAGAGTCAACCCCACAACGGCGATTCTCGAGATTTTAGATGGTGTTGCGACCCACGACAAGACTCGAAAGGAAGTGGTATATCTTCTCGTGACAGAGCTCGTACGGACTGGTCATTTTTCGATCCCTCAGTACGTTCAATGGGTTATTGCCCGAGGTGGATATCACGACGAAGCCGACATCGATCCTGATACAGGCCCTTGTTCTACTCGATTGCTGGTCGAATTGCCTCTTCATGCTCTTTCAGAGAAGAGACGGCTGGAGAGAGGAAATCTTCTCAGGCGAGCTGGGAACTATTCTGTCGCTGATGAAGAGCAGAACATCCTGAACGCAGCCAAGTGTCTCAAGCACACGCTCGGACTCTTGCCCCCCAACGACCCGATGTTGCAGAGAAAGCCAGTTTCTCTTTCGAAGCTTCTGCGAAGAATCCGAAACAGCAGCAAAGCTTTGAGAAGTTTCATCGGCGCACACCTCCGCGACGTTGCCATCGCTCAGTTATCCAAAAAGGAACAGTCTCACGTACCGCTGACCATGTTTACATCGATTCGGGAAATTATGGAGGCTGTTGAAGACTTTTCTATGCTGTCGGATATTCTGAAGGCCTATTTGAAATCAGGAGATGTTGAAATTCTTGCCTCTTGTGCTGACACGGTCAACTCTAACCTGCAAATATTTTTGGCTATTGGCAGTGCTGAATTCCTTTTCAACGGTCTGATCGAACGTCTTAGGTCGATAAACGAGGAGCAAGGCGTTGCCCCTCGCCCTCTCCTGGCTGCCTTGTCAAGCCTCGCAAAACATATGACTGGCTACGAAGCCATTGCGACCCAGCTTCGGAAGGAACTTCAGCAAAGCGACAAGAGCAACGCCATCGATGCTTGCTCGCCTGTCTCGGACACTATGGCGGCGCCGGCACAGAGTGTTGAAGGAGAGATGGTTGAGGAGATCGAGAAGCTGCTGTCGAATGGGACCCGGCTGGACCCGACCACCATGAACCGACTATTCCGAGCCATCATCCCCAGACTGGAGCGTGGCTGGTGGAAGAAGGACGATACACGCCGGGTTTTCGCGACGTTGTTGGCCAAGATCCGTCTCTTCGATACGCAGCATTTTGACAAACTGATGACGGATTGGACCAGTCACATTCGGACCTTGGGCGAGCGACCAAAGCTTTCGGATCTTTTCCCCGTTTTGATTAGCACCGGATGTCTCGCCATGCCCATCATATTGAGCACCGCCAGCGCCCCCACCTCAACCCCAGGACCAGATGCCGCCTCGAAGCAGCATGGCCCAGCTACCTACCTGCAGGAACTTTTGCAACTCATCATCACCCCGTTGCCTCCCGCGACCGGGCTATCCCCCGAGGAAGGCTACCGATTCCGTACAGAGCAGCGCTACGCAAAGTGGGAACAATCCAGGGGTCTCCTGAATCTTATTAAGAATGCGCTTCTGGAGTATTCTGGCTTGAGAAATATTGCTACGGGAATTAATTTGCCACTCAACGATGAGCTTTGCCAGGAAAGCCTTCTCGAGACGCTCCGGCTGCTCGTCTTGGTCGACTCATCCGCGGTATCCAGCGCTCTGAGCATCAAGGCCCTGCCTGAAGCTGGTGATTTGGTGCAGAAAGTAACAACTAACCTCTTGGTTCCCGGCAACAACGGGACATCGCCCATGTCGTTTGACGAGATTCTCCACATCGCCAACGAACTGACCTTGCCCTTCTGCCAGCTCAAACTCAACCTGGACCTTTCAATGGCGCAAACGAACCAGGCAGAGAGCGATGAGCATGGTTCTCGATTCGAACTCTTTGCAAAGGCTATGGACCGTGCAATCGAATCGGGAAACATCATGTGGACGAGCTTGTTGCCATGCCTGAGTGATGACATCACTCATCACCTCAAAAGTCAAGCCCAGACTGGCTTTCTGGACCTCATTCCGTCATCAAAAAGCGACAACGCTACTGAATCGTCGCTGAATCAGTCCGTCCATATGGCTCAAAACCTTTTGGAGGTGGTGGAAGCAATTATCTCGGGACAGCCTCCACCGAAGACAGCACAGCTGACCACGGGCATGGTGGACAAGCTCACGGACATCTGGGAGATTGTGGCCGCCGGACCTCAAGAGCGCCCCGAAGTTCACGCTGCGGTTCTCAAGCACTGGCTCCCTGCCATGCTCCGCTTTGTCACGGTGCACAGTCTCTCCTCAGAATCTCCGTCTGCCCCGCTACCAACCGCCGCACCGGCGAAAACCCCCATCCAGGCCGGTCACGACGTTCGGGCCAGGATCATACTCGTTCTGTGTGGACTCATGCTGGAGCTCGAAACTCTCCCGCCGGCTACCGCTGGTTCGCTGCCTCAGCAGGTACTGGACATGGCTATACTACTTGTCGACGCTCTCCCCGAGGACCTTCGCGTGCAGTGCGCCAAGACGGTCCTCCTAACACCAGGTTCCATGGCCAGTCTCAGCACTTCATCCGACCCTCGCCTCTACTATCTATTCAGCACACCGCACCCAATGCCGGCGGATAATCTGATGCTTTCTCACCGAGAGAAGCCCGCGACGGCGCAAAGCGCCGCTGCCCGTGGCATGGGTGCCTTGTATGGCATTGGACCTGCGGTCCAAGAACGACTCAGTCCTTTTGTTCTCCGACGATGGGAAGTGCTTAGCGAGCCCACTCCCAATGTCGGTGAGAATGACACGAGTCTCAGTCTTGGGCTCTTTGAGGCAATCAAGATTCAATAAACTGAGACTTTGTCTCATTATCATATTTTAGACAGATGCAAAGTTTCAAGTGTCTGAGACCTTGAGACGAAACAAGACGCAAACACCTCGAACTGTCGTTCACAAGGTACTCGATTTTTTTCTAGTTCTTTTGGTTTTTTTCGTCCTTCCGCGAGCTATACCTCTACGAACGTAACGACAAACCACCATTTCAACAATGTCAAACAGTTGGGCTCTTGAAACGAAGAATGGCGTAAGCCGACCATAATGCCTAAAGAAGGCCACACAACACCATGAACGAAACAGATGGGCTGTTTCCGTTTCTAGTAAAGCACGGAAGGGATCATATACCCGTATTATTATTTTTTTTGTTTTGTCTTTGCATGGCGCGGCATTCGGGAGTTGGCCAAACCGGTGACCCCCAAAGGAGGAGAGAATAGCATTACATGTGTACGAGACGAATGGGGATGCTGGGACATGATGCGCATTGAAACGAGGAGTGCGGTTATGGGCAATAAGCGAAGTGCGTTTTTTGGGCTCCCGGTGTACCTTGGCGGGCTGGAGTGAACCGGTTCTTTTGTATTACATGTGATGAATAGAAGAATCTGTCGAGTTCAGTCTCGTTTTTTCCATCTGGGTTGGCTGCTTTGCGTCGTGATTGTGATGTGAGAGTGAGGCGAGGGCGATTGTCGATGCCATAGAGCAGGGTGCCGGCATGCAAGTAGAGCAGAAAGAAAACTAGAGCCCATGCGTACACTGATGTGTCGTGTCATTTTTATACATCTTACGAGTTGTATCATATTATTTCTTTATTTAGATGCGCACTCGAAGTGGGAGACTTTCGTCAAGTGATGCTGATATGTCACTAAGCGTTGTGGGGCCTACTTGGCTGTATGGTTGGTTCGGGCCTGCAGACCACCCTGCTGCACTTTACGCGTCAAAGTGCAAGGTGAGCGCGTCAAGATTGAAGCCCCTCCGCCATCTCCGTGCTCTCGACTTTCATTTTGGTCACGATTGGCCTGTACGATTAATTTTTAATTCACAACAGAATAAATCACTGTCACAATGCCACCCGGTCAAAGAAGGCGTCGTCCTGTGCGCGATTCACGAACCCGCTAAAAGCGATTGCTGACTGACATCCGTCCAGGTCGAGGATGAGGAGTCGGAAGAAGATGCGCGCCCTCGCCAGCGTCGCAACAGAGCAGCAGACTCGGATGCCGAACCCGAAGAGCAACAGAGCGATGAAGACATGGACGTCGACGACCACCCCGGGCAGAGCGCGGATGACCAGCTGGCCAAGAAGCTGGTCCGATATGCCCTCTCATGCGAGTACTCAAGAACAGTAATAAGGCGAGACGGTATCAAGGAGCGAGGTGAGTACCATCTCGATGCGAAATCGCGACCGCATTCTCACACTCGACACAAGTCCTCGGAAACCAGGGGCGATCGTTTAAGCGCATATTTGCCTTGGCGCAAAAGCAGCTGAAGGAAGTTTGGGGTATGGAGCTGCGCGAGCTGCCCGTGAGGGAAAAGATGTCTCTGCAGGAAAAGCGACAAGGTAATTGCCGAGTCCCATGTTCAACCTAGTCCTTTTTCTTTTCTCTCTGACATTTGAATCAACAGCCATGAAGAACAATTCCCAACCAAGGCTCGGGTCGGGCGCCTACATCCTCTCGTCGACACTGCCAGATCGCTATCGAGTGCCGGCAATCATTACGCCCTCCAAGACGCCGAGCGCGGCCGAGGAGGCGACCTACGTGGCGTTCTGCACCATGACGATAGCCATGATCTGGCTGAACAACGGCGAGCTCAGCGAGCAGAAACTCAAGAGGTACCTCGCTCGGCTCAACGCGGACCAGAACGTCTCGGCGGAGAAGACGGAGCTGACGCTCAGGAGAATGGAAAGGCAGGGCTACGTGATCAAGAAGGTGGACAGGCCGCCCATCGGCCACGACGGCGAGCAGACAATCACCTGGCACGTCGGGCCGCGCGCCAAGGAGGAGATTGGCCTGGACGGTGTCATGGGCCTGGTGAGGGAGGTGTACGGCGAGTGGGACCCGGAAATGGAGAAGAAGCTGCGGTCCAGCCTGAACCTAAAGGACGTGCCGGAAGAGGGTGAGGGCGCCCAAGAGGGCGACCAGAGCGAGATGGTGGATGCCACCGCATGATGGCAGGCGAAAACAAAATAAAGCAAATGATACCCAATCACGATCAAGATATTCGACAAGTCCCAAGCCCAGTGGAATTGTGGCCAGTAATATTATTTCCAAGCGCAATATTTGTTCCCCTTTTGCTAGAGAGGTATCTTTCTTTCAAACGCCGTTCCGTGTAGACACAAAAAAAAAGCCCCAACCCAAGACTCCAAGACATGCGACGCAAGCCCGTTTCGTCCCCGAATGCGTCCATTTCCGTCGTGTTACGTTTCGCGCTGAGGTGGCGGACCGCAAGGTTGAATCATTTTCTACAGAAAAAAAGAACAGAAATTTGACTGTTAGCAAGGGTTCTGAAGGATTGTGGTGCCTGGGGAAGACGTACCCGGATCATCTGCGCGCGGAGCTTGGCCACGGGCTCGTTTTCCGCCAGGGCAATGTAGGAGATGAGAGGGCGGTGGCCGACAATGGACGAGTACGTGTCGCGCTGGATGTTGGTTCGCCACTCCCAGCTGGTCGTGTCGGTGTGACCTGTTCCGACGTACTTTGCCTGGAGGCGCTCGAGTTCTTGCTGGTTGCGGAGCTTGTCGGCCTGGACGGTTGCGTGTTAGAAGCGGAACATGGGGTTGCAGCCAAGGCAGAACTGGAAAGGGATTCTTGCCATTTTTTTGTTTTGTTTTAGCGAAGGCTGTATCGATCCTATGACTTTTTGTGGTTGATTAATGCTTTGTTTGGTTCAGTCGACCCTTGGTGGTCTGGCGACATGACGTGAATTCTGCGCCGGCTGAATGCCGGCAAATCCTTTGGCAGTTGACGCGACTGCACATGTACATGAGGCTGCCCCGTTTCCATCTTTATAAGATTCGATATCGAACGCAGGATCCAATAAGTGGCCAGACAGCCAATCATAATATTTTCCAAATTATTCACTAGACCTTCCTCTTTCAGTTGATATACGAATTGACCCGGGTCTTGAAGGGTGGCCAACACCATCACTCGATATTAGTCAGCCAGGAGGGAGGGTTCAACGTCTTGAGACTTGTCTGGCTGAATACGAGTTTGGGATAGCAGAGAGGCACATTTTCCTTACAGGGCAAGAATCATCGGGGAATCGGCCAGGTGGGCACAGGTGAAGGACACGCGGGCTGAAGCTTCAAGCGCAACAAGATGGCGGGATCCGCCAAGTACGCCCTCCCGGAGCACTGGACGGAGCTCAACGCGGCGAGGGTGCACAGGAAGCAGTGTGCGGACCAAGTGGACGCGACAAAGAGGAAGTGCGCGCTGGTGTGCCGCAAGGAGCACGTCACGGACTGCGCCGACTGCTTCCCGGAGACGCTGGACAAGATGCGCGCGCGGTACTGCGACGCCACGGACCGCGAGTGGTTCTCGCAGCGGAGGGCCTTCCTCAACGAGCTGGACATGCTCTTCACCGACGCAAAGGACCACAAGAACGACCTCAAGTCGATCGAGGACCACATCGAGTCGGAGAAGGAGGCGTGGTACCGATGGGTCCTGCGGACGTACCCGGAGTTCCTGACGGCCGGCGGCAGCAGCAACGTGGACCAGGAGGAGCTCAGGGGCATGTTGGACGACCCGGACCGGTCGCGCGAGGAGCTCGTCGAGAGGGTCTGGGAGGGCGTGGGCCAGCCGGCCGGGTGGTCCGCCGATGTGGACATGCTGGCCGACAGGATCGCGGGCCCGCCGTCGGAGCTCAAGCGGCTCTGCGTCGACCTCCTGTTCAAGGACCCGGCGACGGGCCAGGTCATGGGGTTCGCGCAAAAGTACCTCGACGCCTACGAGTCGGGCGACCGCATCCCGCTCGAGGAGGTCATCAGCCGTATCGCGCAGGACCACCGCGCGAGCGTCAACACGCAGCCGCAGCGGGACGGACACCACGCCCGCCTGGACGAGCTGCGCAGGGCCAAGATGGCGTTTGAGCAGAACCGCCGGCAGACTAAGGGTCAGTCGCAGGCTGGCCAGACGCCCATCGCCGCCGAGGAGCTCTACAGCCTCCCGCCCTGCGCCGTGTGCGACAAGGCCGTGGAGCCCAAGGATGTGTTTTCGTGCTCGCTCTGCCAGGTCATGACGCAGATTGGGGGCCGCAAGAAATTGACGGTGTACTGCTCGACAGAATGCTATCACCATGGGCAGGTATGTTTCACAAAGTGAAAAGAAAAAAGAAGAAAAAAAACTTGCAATAGGTAACTGGTGCTAACAACCAGCAGGACGATCATGTGGATAAGGAGCACGACTGTGAAGCCCGGGAAAAGTGTGTACAAAACTTTGACGACGACGTAATGATGGAGGATGAGAGGCCGCAGACAGTCATCTGCAACGACTGCGTGAGCGAGAAGCAGTCTGCCATTTACTGCTCCGAGAGATGCGCCAGGCAGAACCTGGCTGTGCACAGGGATCACAAGCACGGGCTCAAGACACGAACTGACGAGGTGAGAACGCTGGTGTCGCCGCTGTGGGAGCTGGTGGAGAAGACGCTCAAGGAGGGCAACCCTGGGCTCAAGTTTTCTGCTGCCGAATAAGTAATTGCAGGGAACCTCGGCGGCTCTTATTGTTGTATTTGTATTTTGGTATGTAGAATTGGGATGGATACCCGGCATGGGCAACGGCATGAATTGAAGTTGTATTACTATTGTTTAAGAAAGTACTTGAGCCTTTGCCTTGCCAACATGAGTCTTTGACTCTGGATAATATTTAAAAGGGCGTCTTTTTTTCTTCCCGTTCGATTCAACAGGTTTGTTCATCCTGGTGAATGGCGGAAAGGAACTATCGCTTTTAATCCCCCCCCCCCCCCCCCCCCATGTTCTCCCCACCACTTTGCGTTGTTTGTCACCAAGGCAAGAACTATGACGATAGATTCTCATACAGTGGTCCACGAAACGGCACCTGTTAACTAAACACGCACGCTCTTGGTCCACTCAATGGAGACGCAAGCTCTAGTCTTTGCATAATGGATAGTCTGCCAGTTACTTTTCCCAACTACCCAGTCTCCTGCTTCTGCAGTCTGACACCGTTGGGTTCCTATCCATCATCTATTTCGTATGCTCGCCGGGCATGAGATCTCATATTCTGACCTATGATTTAATTCTTTTCTTTTCTTGTGGGATGGGATATGTCATGCATATATTTTTCTCAGCTCTCTTACTTGCCGATGGAGCTTTTTTCGTACAGGATGTAGTGCTACAAGACTTGGTTGACTTGGGTATGTTGGAATTGTCTAGTAATAACATTTGTCTGACTCCTCAAATTGCGCCGAGAGAGTATCTCTTTTTTTAGGTCTTCAATTGACATTTATTTGGTTAATGACTGAACATGGCCCCCGTTATGACAGGAGTCAAATGTCTTGCATCCATCTTTGTGATGGATTGTTGCACCGTTCTCCTCGGTAGAAAAAAGCCAAATACTTGATCTCGATGTCAATAGCTGTATTTTTGCGGTTAAAAAAAGAACTTAGGGAAACAGATAACTTGGCAAATATTAAAAGAGAGTGGATATTCAATCACATTTGTCAGTTGTGACAATATGTGCTTTCACTTGACATTCAGCAATCCTTGATCTCTCTGCCCTCAGACGTCTCGATTGTATGCAGCACACTACACCTATACTCAGCATGCTTTCCGGGTATTTGACCGCATGTAATAAACCTTTGCTAATTTTCTAACCGGATCTTGGAAAAAATTCCTTCCTCTTAATGGAATAACTTTGGTAGATTCTCGGACTTGCTCATCCACATCAGCCAAATTCAACTCAACATATACCGCCGAGAATAGCCTTGGTTGCGAAAAATTACAACCCAACAATACATCATACTCTGAAAGGTGTACGTTGCTGGAATGCACCACTTTCGATTCAGTTCAATGATGGGCATAGTAACCTCGCCATAAATTATCTATACCCAACCATTCCTAGTTCTACGTAGTCATCGCTATAGCACAGCGTCACAGGAGAAACAATGCCGGTCACAACCTGATTGACTGATTCGAGTTGAATTTGCGATAAAGTGAGATGATCAAGACACCCACTGAGCACAACATGAGAGGGCCAAAGTGCTGAGACGGTGGGAGAAAAGAGCAACTGGTGGCTTGTCTTTTGCAGTGCTACGATACTTACCCCACAGTGCAATTGTGGTAGTTATCAATGGCAAAGCCGATGCTTGTGCCCATCATGCCATATTCCGACGGCCAGCCCCGAAACCCATGCGCAACGCCGGCTTGCGACATCACGAATATATCCCGCCCAAACACGCCTTGAGCGCATTCCTGGACTCGGGCCATTATTCAGCGCGGCCCACTGGGTTCGGAGCCTCTCTTTTTCTATGCTGTGCCCCGGAACCGAGTCCTCCATCGCGGGTTGCGCGCGTGATTGGCAATCCTCCAAAGGGATGGCGCAATTGAGTGGGATGGCCGCAGGATGCAAGTGGTGCGCAAGCCCGAATCACGGTTACGTGCAGCTCGATCCAGCCCGAGATATAAAGCATCGTCGGCCTCTTTTTCTTCTCCAATCGCAGCACTCCGGGCGCGACTGTAATGAGAGTTTCGATCCGCCAATGGTTTGAGCACTCGGACAGATCAAGGTTGCGTCAAAACGTCATCTGCATCCCGAAATCCACACATCCCCCGCCGGTCCCCCAATGGCTGCCAAAGACCACGCCAATGGCACCGCGCCTCTCAAGGTCGCCATCATTGGCGGCGGCCCCGGAGGTCTCGGAGCGGCCATCGCGCTCGCCAAGCTCCCCTTTGTTGACTGGACCCTGTACGAGAGGAAGCCGGAAATCAGCGAGACGGGCGGAGGCATCAGCCTGCAGCAGAACACGTGGAGGCTGCTGGAGTGGAACGGCGCGGCCAAGCACATCAAGCCCGACGACTTTTTCAGATCACCCGAAGGCCTTGGCGGGCAGCAACGGTGAGTGACTGCGTGTGTTGCAGGGCACGGGAGGAGGCGGTGCTGACAGTGGGCAAAGAAACGGAAGAACCGGAGAGGTTCTCGAGCAGAGCTACCATCCCCAAGATGTTCAGCCAAACCACATCAGCTGCCGCCTGAGGAGAGCTCTCCTCCAGGGTGCGCTGCTCAAAGAGGTTGACCAGTCCAGGGTTCAGCTCTCGAAAAAGCTTGTCAAGATTGAGAAGCTGGCCAACGACAAGGTTGAGATCAGCTTCGAGGACGGTTACACAGATCAAGTGGATCTGATTGTCGGCGCAGACGGCATCCGATCGGTAAGAAGCAAGCCCCCCCCCCCCCCCTCTCCTCCAGGCCGTGTCTGTGTGGAGACATTGGCGACTAACACGCACTCCCATGGCAGTTTGTGAGATCATTCGCCTTCCCGTCGCACAAGATCAAGTACAACGGGCAGTCGGCGTACCGCACCATTGTGCACAAGCCCACGGCCGAGGCCATCGTCCCCAGGTCGTCCATCTTCTGGCAGAACCTGGGCGGCAAGTACGTCTTCACGAGCCCGCTCGGAGGCGACGACTTTGAGGTCACAGCCCGCATCAGCCGGCCGGCCGAGGGCCAAGAGCACGTCAGCTGGGGGCGCCCCTTTGACTTCAAGGCGCTGGTGCCGGAGTACCGGGAGTTTTGCGAACCCGTGCGCAAGATTGTCGAGCTCGCGGCCGCCACGGGGGGCACGCAGGAGTTTGCCCTCTTCTCAGGGCCCCGGCTGGACAGCGTCGTCGCCCTGGGCTCCGTCGCCCTCGTCGGCGACGCCTCGCACCCGCTCTCGGGGGCGTTTGGCGCCGGCGCCGGCTTCGCGCTCGAGGACACGTACGCGCTCGCCCGGACGCTCGAGCGGGCCTGGCAGGACGGCAGAGGGTTGGCGGGAGCGCTGGAGCTCTACGACAGCATCAGGTCGCCTCACTACCGCGACCTGTACGGCGTGCTGGACTGGTACGCCGGCATCGGCCGCGAGATAGCCGCGCAGCAGCTCTCGGTGGACGAGGAGATCGAGCAGAAGATCAAGAGGACCACGGGCAAGGGCGGCAGCTGGATGTACTACTACGAGGTGGACAAGGTTGTCGATGACGTTTTGCGAAGGTCCGGGACAGAAATCGCCGTTCAGTAGGTCACGATGCCAAGCTTTTGCCGAGATGCATAATGCCTTGGTCGACATGACGTAGGGAGCCTACTCCAGCAAACCCGAGCTACATCCCCACTTACAGGCCCAAGCTTGGAAGATTAGGCATTCAGCTTGTCAATTTAACCCATGGTTGTTTTAGCTTTAGGAATCTGTGCTTCTTGCTTGAAGTCAATGCATAAGCTTAAGGAGCCTGGCATGAGCATTGCCACAATGCAGATTTGGGGATTGGTCCAAACAAAACACCTTACTTGCATGCAAAGATAAACGTTCAATATAAGAAACCATAGGACCAAGGATATAGTACCGTGTTCATGTACCACAGTCGAACACGATACAGCTACCCTGTACTCTTCAAGTTCAACCGAGGCTGGATTGTCAATCATTACAAAGGAACTAACCAAGCCCGCAACCACCCCCGCAAGACTTGATCCGCTACACTGCTTTAGACTCGGGTGAAAGACATCGCAAGCCCCCTTTGTAACGCGTTAGCAATGAATCAAGAGACAACCGCTTGTGTAAGTTTCCAACGGTGTCTGCTGTCTCACCCCCGCCATTTTTTTGGCGGCCGTGGGTCAGCACCAGCCTGAAACCCAGCCCCAATAGTCGGATTTGCGATAGCCGAGTCTCGGGACATTAGTCACTGATGCAAAAGGAGAGCGACAAGCGAAAAAAAAAAAAGCCTACTGGGCGCAATTGGTGACATGCCTTGCTCACTTGTGGCTCAGGAATACGTGACTGTGAGATCATGCTATGCTATGTAAACGGGCGTGGAGGGGACCCAGGATGGCAGCTGTAAAACGTGTGATGTGGAGTTTTGTTGGGGTTGCGGTGAAGCCGCATATGCACCACTGAGGACAGTCAGGGAGGTGGATTGGATGTCATGTCATGATGATCCGGAACAGGCAGCCTGCCTTTTTTGCTTACTTTCTTTTCTTTTTTGGACAGACTTGGTGTGTGGTTGAGGGAGGGGAGCAAGGTTTTGTTGGGGCATTGAATAAAGACTTGGATGTCATGGGAGCCGAGAGAGCGCCGGGTCATGCGGCGATGCCATCATGAGGCCGAGTTGACGATTGACAGCAACGGGCCGCGGAGGGAGTGTTTGGCTGCAGTGCTCGGGGAGGGTCCTGAGCTGCACGCGCTCTGGGGGCATTTGCAAGGGTTCTTGGGGCTGGCCGTGGCATGGGCAGATCAGTCGGACGTGCATTGGGTGCTATGCGTGTGAAGCTGCGAGTAAGCGGGCGACGTGTGTGCGGCGCGGGTCTCTGGCGGCGCCGGCAGCATCCGGGGGGCCGGCTTTGGAGGGATCCGCATTGCCTGAAGGGGAGACGGTGAGCGTTATGCTCGCGCGCCGACGAGGAGCACATGTCGCCCAGTGCGTTTCTGATCGTTTGAAAAGGCCACTAGCAGACCATGTGGAAACGAAGAAGCTTTTGCGAATTGGTGGCAGAGTGAGACAGTGGCATTGAGGCGTCAAACAGGGCCCAATTCGAGACAAAGAAGCCACGCCACCACTTTCTCGGGAATAAGTGGCTGCAGAATGTGGCGGTACTACCCTCGCTGATGGAACATTTGATACAGGTTGTTGTTGTGATTTTTTGCCCCCCCTCCTCCCTCATTCTCCTGCCAATTTCTGGGGGGTGAGCACTTTTTTTCTTCTTATTTCATCTTTGCCTTTTCATGGCGGCAAAGGGGCCCGGTCTTCCACTCGGGAAGGACGGAAAGGTGAGCCATTGTTGGACGAGTGGAATGGGGAATAATAGGCCGGGGTTCTGGAGTTGACGGAGACCGAGTTGGAGCGTGGGGAGCGTGCAAGGTGGGATGTCAGAGGTGGGAGGGCGGGTGCGCTGGCCACTCGACTTTAGGCTGGAGAGGGGGGGACATGTCATGATGAAATGAGGAGGCCAACGACGGGCGCCGCTCGCAATTCAAACCCCAAGGCCGTCGCTGCAGGACGACGACTAGCCACAAGCACAGCGTGTAAGGCCAAGGCCGTTCAAGCTTGCCTGTGCCTGTGCCATCGCCAACCACCCACCTCCTGTTTTCAGGGACAAACGGTAGACGACGGTATGTACGTGGACGCTAGGTAACCCCCTGCTTTTGGGGCTAGGATGGCCGTCGCTGTCGGTACCTGGCCTCGAGGTACTGGCAGACGCAGAGATGCACTGCTTGTACCGACGACGCGGCAGCCATGAACAGATTGTCGAGTCCGCGCCTGGCAAGCCGTTGGCGATCCCCAGGAAAACATCGTCATGGCGCGGTTGATCGACGGCACAGCTCACAAGGCTCGGGTTTGGGCTGCTGAGCCTTGGACGTCGTCGTCATCCATCGTTGGGCGCCCTTATTTCGCATTCCGGGGATCAATTTTAGTGGCTGCTAGTGCGTGTGGGTACGTATCTCACTTGTACCTGCCGTCTGCAGTTTACCCCTTGTCCCTTGTCCCTTGCCCTCTGCTCATTGGGCTCTTGCTGGTACTGCTGCACAGCACAACCAGCCTGTTCCCATCCTATTCTGTCCCTCAACCATCCTGTCGTGTCCATCCCGCAAGGTACGAGACAGACCAGTTCCAGGCTTACATCAACGCCAACCTCCCTCGCCCGCCGTCTCGTCTTTTTCTCACCCACGCACCCTGATTTTTGCCAGTGTCAACGTCCTCCCCCCGCTGCCCCCCGACCACCGCAGCGCTCGACATTGGCCCCATCCCGCCCTCTCCTCTCGACCTGATTCTCCGGCCCTCCCGTCTCCCTGACGACACCAGCGACGACTGTCACGACGACCACGACAGCGACGACGACGGCACGGAACCTGGCCGACCACAGCACCGCAATTCTGCTGCGCTGCGTTGCGTTGCGCTGAGCCGACCCGAGCCACGAGGAAAGGAAAAAAAAAAAAAGAGTACCAGCACCATGAATGCCATTCAGCAAAAGTGTCGCCCCAAACACCAGGTGCTAGTTCTCAAGTGCTACCCCCGGACCACAAAGGGCGCCGTCGACGTAAAGCCCAACAGCAGCGAGCTCAGCTATCTACTCTACTATGCCACCAGCCGCCGCTCCAAGATCCAGAAGATTGGCGCCTTTCTCGAGAAGAAGACTGCCAGCGACGTCTGGCGATTGCGCTTCGGGTACGTCATCTGCTTCCTGTCGCGCGCACTCTACTCGGGTACCGACACATCCGACCAATCCCCAAGACACGCACCCTCTCACGAGCCTCCCCCACGCACATGACCAGAAACAAGTTGCCAAAACGTGTTGCACCATGCTCGCGCCTCTTCTGCCTCGTTTTCTGGCCGCTGACCTTTTGAGCCTCCCGCTGACTCCTTTTGCAGAAATGTCCAAGTAACATTGCAGATTCTTGCTGCCCTCATCGAGAAACTTCACAAAGATGTCGTTCTCATTGCACCATACGTTCTCAAGGTCCTCGACACGGTCCTCCGCTCCGAAGACATTACCATGATCGAATCCTCCCTCCCCACCTTTGAGGCCTTTTGCGATTACCATGACGCCACTCTGCTCGCTGCTGACCAGACCTACTTCCGCCAGTACGAAGACATTGTCCAGCTTTACACCCGCCTCGCCTCGCCTCGCCACACTCCCGGAAAGGGCCCCCTCACCACGCCAGTCCAGATGCGCTGGAGGAATGCTGGGCTCGAGGCAATTCGCAGCATTTCCAATGCCGATGCTCTGGCTTCTGTCACCAGCCGCCAGATTGATGTCATTGTTCCTCGAATCCTCGAAAACCTGTGGGCCGACGGCGAAGACTTTTTGGACATTTTGTACCGGCGCTTGGAGGAAGGGGACAAGAGCGATCCTGAAAAGGCCCTGAAGCGCAGGATGAGCGTGGCAACTGTTGATACCGCTGGCGACACGAACCCTCTGGCCATGACTGGAACTGCACTGGATGTCGACAAGCTGGCCGAGGAGGACATTGGAGTCCTTGCTTTGGAATGCCTCAAGGCCATTTTCGTCGTGCCCAATCGCTCCCAGATCCACGGTGCTACCGTGTCTCTGCTAAAATTCATCACGGAACGCGTGAGCCAAGGCGACTCGGTTGTCACTCTTGACCAGAACCGAGAGCACGACGGGGGCTGGGCCATTTCCATCTACAACATCATCTCGCAATGGGCGCCGGTGCAGGACCGATACGTCATTCTGGTTGCCGCTCTAGACACGCTTCTACAGGTTCCAATTGAGGACCAGGCTCTGAACCAACAGGTGGCGCTCACCGTCATGATGAGCTCTCTCTTGCGATCTGACGTCAACTTGATCGGGCTGAGTGTTATGGATGTTCTCCTTGGGCTGATTAAGCAGATGCGGAAGTTGTTTAAGCTACGAAACCCCACCGGCCACAGCGACGACGAGGCCAACACGATGGATGCCGAGCAAGGTGTGAGGTTGCAGACCAAGCACCTTCTGGACCGACTTGAGCTGTGCATTGGTGATCTCGCCACTCACGTTTACTACGCAGACCAGATCTCCGATATGATTGCGGCAGTTATTTTCCGCTTGAAGCCAACCCGATCCTTGAGCACCAATTCTACCCCCGACGGCGAGAAGAACGGGGCTGCTGATACTGGCCCGGGCGGTTCAAGCGTGGAGTTGACCGAGAGCCACTCGCAACTCGACCATTACTTTTCCCTTAATGCGGGACGAGCATCGGCTCTCAACATTATTAAGGCCATCCTCACAGTTGCCAACCCCGAGAAGAAGCTCACTGGAAACCGATCCCTTTCCCGCAATCGAGTTCCCATCTCTGTTTGGGAGGGCACACACTGGCTCATGCGCGACCCCGACGGAAACGTCAGAAGAGCCTACATGGATGCCTTGGTGACTTGGCTCCACCGGGAGACGACCTATGAAGACCAGAGGGCTCGTGACGAAAGTATTACTCGATCCCGCTCCACTGCAAAGATGCACCGAGATTCGACCAACTCGCCCGTCTCTCGCCGCGTGGTTTCCAGCGCATCCAACCGGGAACGCAACTCCAAGACTGGGCATTCCCAGTTCCTGGCTTTGATCCACCTGGTCATCTTCGACAATGCTCTGCAATTCGTTGAATACGAGAGCGACTTGGTTCTGCTCCACATTCTTCTGACCGAACTCGCGTACAAGCTTGGAGTCAACGCGGTTCGACACGGCCTGCCCATGGTCTACCGCCTGCAGGAGGAGATCCAAGAGATTGAGGCACCTGTGCACAAGGTGCGGATAGCGGCCCTGTGCCATGGATACTTCTGGGCACTCATGGAAAAGTTTGACTTTGAAGGCTCTGTAGTGGGCAGGGCCATCCAGAATGAAGTTGTCCGCCGCCGAAGCAAGAGCTTCTGGATTGAGGGGATCCAGGTTCCTGCGCCTTCTGTCAGTGTGGTTGGGAAGCTTGGCGAGGCGCAGCCTCAGCCGGAGTGGGATTTGACGGTTCTTGAAAGGGAAGAGTTGTTGCCATTTGACGACCGGACCTCTCTCGTCGAATGCATCGCCATAAGCTACGAAGACATGTTCCGTTCCCCCCCCGGCAGCCCTGCGGCGTCCCCCACCCGTGGATTCTCTGGCCCTCTCTTGGGATCGACCTTGAGTTCTTCTGGTGCTGCCGACAACGACGCTGACCTGCCCAGTGCATTCCGAGAGCAAATGCTGACAGACTGGTCCAGAGATGCGGCCGTAGCCATGTTAGCTTCGGTTGGAAAGTCGGAGTCGCTGACAGGATCCAAGACGGGCACCTCGGTCACGCACCGCGGCCACTTGACGGTGAACACAAATGGCACCACCAACGGCAATGGACCGTCGTCGCCTTACGGAAGCCAGTACAACCTCATGACCCAGTCGACGCAGTCGAACCGGGACAAGGAAGGAACCATGAAGCCCCGGAAGAGCAGCATGCGCAGCGCCGTCTCCCCATCGACATCAATGTCTGGCCGCGGTGCCGTTGCATCCGTCGATCAGTTGAAACAGGTCCTGTCTGGAAAGCCGCCACCCAAAACGGCTGGCCTCGTTGGCATGGACGACGACAGCGGTGAAAGCATGGTCAGCTACGAAGACAGTCCTTCAGAAATCAGCTTTAACCCACCCACACAGGTCGACCAGCCTTCCAGTCCAACCAGCGGTCTGAAACGATCAGGTTCGGTTGGACGTCGAGGACCGCTGAACGCGCACCCACCCAACGAGGGACCCCCCAACCTGTACGAGGAGGCCGAAGAAGAGGGAGAACAGGTGCCGCCTGTGCCACCGCTGCCCAACGTGAGTCTCTTGGGCGGTAAGAAGAGCCCCATTCACGCGACGGACACGACGTTCCAGGACCAGGTATTCAGGTCTGGCTCTCGCAGTCTTCGCAGCCAGGGTGGAGACAGCACAAGGCCTCGGTCTGTCCGGTCCCAGCCGGACAGCGCGAAGGCCGTGGACCTCCAGGACTTGCTCCGGGGCATCGACAGCCGGCCGGCAGAGGGAAGTCTCACTAACGTGACGAGGCCTCCTTACTAGATGAATTTTGTTTGTTTTGTTGCACGTCTCTCCTTTTCTTCTTCCTCTTTTTCTTCTTCCCCTTTCTCGCTCTTGTTTCTTTTGTTTCAATAACACACGTGGGCTTGCATGTCAAGGCAGGATGATTGGGAACTTTTGGTGCATCGGGACAGACGATTGCAATTGAAGGACAGGGTTGGTTTTCTAGTGTACTAATATGGGTATCGTGTAAGCATGGAGGTGTCTCAAAATACCGCTAGCAGTGTTGATTGGCCGGGAGAGTTGGATTGCTGGCGGAGTAAGGGCCGGATGGAGAGAGAGTGCGACAACGGCGCCGTGTTTGCGTTTGCATGTAGAGCAGCGACTCGCATCATTTTTTTACTGATTACTTTGCTCATTTTCCTTGCTTGGAAGACAAAAGACAGGCTACGTCATATAGCGAATATTTGATTTGTTCATCCGAACCATTGAACTTGGTTAACCTTCAAGAAGAGAGGGCAATGTGTGTGTAACGCTCTTGTGTAGGCTAATCAAATTATGACAGGATCGGGCACCAAGGAGGGGACGGATGAAATACACTGCACTGGCCTGGCATGTCTCGTGTTGAGGAGGACAACTGCTAGATCGTTTGGAGAACCGTGTACAGTGAGTGAAATGCAACTTAAAACCAGAAATGTATTGCGCATTGGCCATGACACATGGTGAATGGTTGAGAAATGGACCGTCGAACCATTTCTTGACAACACTGGAGATACGATTTACGGTGTGATTGAGTCTTCTCGTCTTGCTGCAATGATAGATGAGTTGTCCGTGCAGGGACAAGAAGGTTAAGAGCGAGCAAGCAGAAGGTTTTCGTCCCTGGGCCAGAACCGACCAGGCTGGGTCTGAACCTAGCCGCCTATCTCAATTCGACGTCCCTGCTGAAAAGAAGCAGACCAATGGCAGAGCGCGAAATGCCCCCCTGGCAGGGGTTCTGCGGCGCCGCGGACAAGCCGACTCCCCCATAGTTTGAGGCAGTGTTCGGGCCCTTCTCCCTCCCCCCACCGACTTGCTGCTTCTTTGGGAGTGAAGTACGGGAAGGGCCCCCCTACCCCGTTGAAAACAAAATCTTGGCTTTTCCTTGTCATACCCACTTTGGACCGATATCCTTTTTTCTCAGTGGTGATCCCGGGCCCTGCATCCCGGCCAGTATTTTTTATCTTGCGATCATCTTGGGCCGAGAACCGAAAAAGGAAAAGAAAAAAGCGACAACATCTCACACGTGTTATTTGCCTTTACACTTGGGCCTCATTCCAGACAGGACATCTCGCTGCTTCCAGATTGATTACCGCAGGGGTAACGCTGTGGTCGAGTGAAGAAAATTCGAGGTGTCAGCACGGATCTGATCGAGCGGGTGCTTTGTTGTTTGACTTGATGGATTGATTGGATGGCTTTGACCTTTTCCCTCTCATTATCATCTGTGTATTATTTACCTCATTGCGCTCCCTGCTCTCGGTGCCGCAACATTTGCTACACGGGTTTCCTGATCGAGGCTCTTTTTCTTTTTTATACTGACGTCAAGCCCGCCGAGACAGCACCACTATCGTCATCGTCTCTCAAGCTTCTTCTTCGCTCCAGTTTTTCCTTCGCGTGGCTTCCATCGGTTCCATGTTCGGCTCGTCCGACAGCAAAACGAAACGGATTCTGCGTCGTCGCGACTGAATTTCCTTGCCGTGTTACAGACTGACTAGGGTGTCTTGGGGCTCACAAATAAGAAGCGGCCCTCTCCCCCCCCCCCAGCCCCCAAGTGACCTCGTCTGGGCCCCCCTCCAACCCCCCAGTCGAAATTCACAGGCAGCAAAAAGTGCAGGAAGGGAGATACAAAACGCAAAGCGGGCGCTGGGAACCGCGAAAAAGGAACCACGCAGCGGAGAGAGTGCAGAGGACGTCACAGTACTTTTCATCGGCACAGCAAACTCCGAATCCTTCAGCCGGCCGCGGCTCAGCCTCCGCCTTCTGCACATATCAGGCTAGCTCCACAGGGCTGGACTTGTCCTTTTGTTGCTGCGGGCTGTTGATGCGCCTCCTCCCTTCTTCCTTTTCGCCCTCTTCAGCCCATCTCACCGCTGAGTTGCGTTTTTTTCTCCTCTTCACTTGAACTGCGAGCCTGGTTTAAGCTTTTTTTTCTTTCTTTCCTGTCAAGCGAAACAAGCGTCGTGGTCGCCCAGGGCGCAGGCATTGTCGAGGCCAACGAGAGGGGCTGTCGAGGCTCGCGGCTCCCAACTCACTGTTTCTCTCTGACCCACAGGCTTCAACCTGAGACAAAGAAAGCGTTTCGTTTGCTCTCAGCGCCCTCTTGGCCTTTACATCCTTTCATCCATTCCAGTCAGCGTTTGCGGGGAAAGGACTATTTTTGACTTGCGTTTTGTATTCGTTTTGAAAATCAAACCGGAAAACCTTGAACGGACAGAGCGAGGGAAGAATCATTAAGAGGGAGCGCCGCGGTTCTACAACGTCATTCCCACGTCGGCACTCGTGCCTTCAACTCCACTAAACATGGATCCTCACGATTTCAACAACAGCAGTCATCCATCACAGTCGATACCAGATGCTGCCTATCCTCAGGACTCACCTTATCAACCTGGAAATGGAGGAGGCTCTCCGGTTGATCACGGCATGACCTCACCTAAGCTTGGCCTCTCGCCAGCTCTCTCCCAGCAACAATCACATCCCTCCTTCGTTGGTTCTCAACCGTCATCACATACGGGCACGGTGCCCTCATCCTCGTCCTCCACCGGCAATCATCCCGCGCCTGCTTCCTCGCCTTGGGGAGCCTCGGTCCCCGATCCCCGCGCCCACGCTATGCCTTCCAGTCCACCCCCTCCCTACGACCCTTCACAGGCGCCGTCATCGTATTCGCCTCTCGACAACTCAACATCAGCACAGTCCCGGCAACCCGCCCCGAGCACGCCCCGCGGCTCAGCCCACTACCCTGCGTCGCCTGTGTCAACGATATATCCTCCGTCCGCGTCGCCCAATCCCTACAGCAGCCCGCCCGACTCGACATTGGACAACGGCTCGCAGAAACTGGGTCCCGTCGCCGAGGCCCGCCGTCGCAAGAAACGCAAGGTCAAGATCTGTGTCGTGGCCATGTGCTGCCTCATCTTGTTCATGGTAGCCCTCATTGTGGGCATCGCCCTTGGAGTGCTCAAGGTGCAGCTCCATGACAACGGCCCCCCAGAAGGTGGAGGCGGAGGCGGAGGTGGAGGCCCGCCCGGCACCGACGACTAGATGAGATCTGCAGAAGACTACTGGGTGATCGGCACCCTTGGTTTGGGGGCATCTCTCGGAGATGGCCGTCCGCCGTGGCGGCCGTTTTACTTGTCGGGCCGGTCTCAGAGCATCAGACCGGCTTGACAGTAATGGCCGCAAGGGAGAGATGTCTAAGCTTGGGGCATGATGATTTCTTTTGTTTATTTTAATCTTTCTTCGTTCGTGATTGTAGCTTGACGGTCACTTTGTTTTAGAGGGTGAAACAGCAGCTGCAGCAAACTTGTTTTTTTCCCCTTCTTTTTCTAGGACAGAATGGACGGATGGCAGGACATGGCATGGCGTTTGGAGACGAGGACAGAGCAAAGCTGATGACCACGATTGGCAGTCATGCTCTCTTTTGTTAGATACACATGAGGCGGCATTTGGTTTTTTACGGGTTTCAAAGGAGCATCAGCGGAGAGGCCACCCAATACTATGGTGATTATACATAGATATACCCCATAATTTAAAGAATATTGATTGATATAATAATTTCTGTCGGTACTGCTTGCCTATTCAGCATCGTGTGGAGAAGGGATAGTGAGGTTCCGTGCGGATTTGGAGCAAAGGGCTTCAGGGTCCAAGTTAGACACGACAGATTTTGATGGTCTGCTTTTGGTTGGGAAGCTCGTGGGACGGGCACAGTTGTCTTGGATGTAAGAGCTAAAGCAAAGAAAGTGCAACAAACGGCGAGGAAATCTGAACTGAGACACGGCCAAACACAGCCCTTTTCGCCTAACTCCAAACTCCGAACCCCTCATCGTCTCTCCGCCGCCAAACTCACATGTCCACCGCCACCGTCTTTCCTTTCTGAGCTTTGCTTGCTTGCTTACCTGTTTGCTTTCGCGCAGCCTGAGACTCCCGGGCCGGCGCCAATGTCAACACGTAGGTGGCGCCAAAGACCCGCGGCCGTGTACATGACGCCATACCCTTCAGGATTTGAGGAGGAGGGTGAGAGGCTTCCCCCCCCTTTATCTTTACCTTTACCTTTTCCTTTTCCAGGTTGACTTTTTTTTTTTCCTTTTGGAAGGGGGGAAGGCAAAAACATGCCACGGGAAAGGAATCAGATAAAAGGTTATTCGGATAAGATGGATCAGTGGAGAGTATCGTCAAAGCGAAAGATCCAGACTCGCCATCTCTCTCTCTACCAACCTCCCTCGGATTGGTTGGTAACTTTTTTTTTTTGAACTGTCGGTCCAAAGGCACGGACTCTGGGCGTTTGCTTCTCTGGCCATGGTGAGTTTGGCTGGTTTGGTTTCCTCAAACGCATGGTCGAAGCGATGCCCAATACCTGAATCTGTGTTGGCTAGCTCGTCTTTGGGCCTGGGACTATTTTGGGCGTAGGAGGGAGGGAGGGGGAGGGGAAGTAATGTATGTGTGGCTTGTATCATGGACTTGGCTGGGCTTGTATCAGAGACAAACACGGTATGCATCCCACGTTCATCACACACACTCTTTTGTTAAGAAAAAGAAACCAGGAAAATGTTTGATATTGTGGTGTTTTTTTTTCTCTCGCTCTGTGGTTGGGTTGCCAAGCGACTACTTTTTTTTCTGGACGTTTGCATCCGAATCGGTCGAGCAGCTGTCTGTCAGTCAGGGTTAGTGCGGGGAGATGATGTCCCGTCGATCATCGAGGACGAGCAACCAACGACAGACTTGTAACACTCATACACACACACGCACATATGACGAATACAAGCACGTACGCATACTCTCACACTCTCACTCACACTCACAGACGCAAAGTGCAGCGCACGCACGCGCACGCAATCAATGCCCAGCGAACAAGTTGGATGGGTGGACAAGTTTTGTTTCCTCTTTTTGCCCGATGACCTCTTTTGGCCCCATCCTTGGCAAAGTGCCAAAGGTTCTGCAGGGCGAACAAGCTTTCCTTTCTTTTGCGCATCTGATGCAAGGTTTTCCCAGCCTTTTTCAGGTACAGCGCCGTGTCGCATTGACGCTCCCTCCACCGTCCATCCCTCCATCTGGGCTCCCTCTCTGCTCTCTCGCCGGAAGCTTAATGACGCGCGCGCGCGCACGCGCAGGGATGGATAAAGTGTGTGAGCGAGAGCGTGAGCGAGTGTGTGGGTGGGCGTGGGCGTGGGCGTGAGCGTAGGCGTGTGTGGGTTTGTTGGTGTCGTTGTCAACCATGTGTTCTCTCTACCTTCCTTGTCCTTGCCGCCAAAGGATTGCCATCATGGGTACAACCACAAGCGTGGCGGATACGGGAGGGAGGGGATCCGGAACGGCGCGGCATCAATTCTCCCGCGCAATCAGATTTTACCGTTGTTTATTCGACAACCACCCGGATGCACTTTATCCGGCCTTTGAACGATCGAAGCCGTTGCGCAGAACACTGGCTTGTCAAAAAATGAGGCCGAGGAGAAGGGCACACCCATAAAAAAAGCATGTCACATTGTGGGTTCCGTTTCCGTCTACACCCGGGGAACACCGATGCTCCGACCGGCAAGGCATGGTGGTTCAGCATCATTGTCTGGACCCCATTGTGCAAAAAAGCCGAAGCCGTATGATAGATCGCCAAGAAGCCTAGCGCTTTGGTGTTTTTAGGTGTGTTCTGGACCTTTCTTGAATGAACACACACAGAGAGTCTGGACTTTAGCCGGTAGACAGATGGTGGCGGCCACCCCACGGGGCAGCAGAGAGTTGGCGGCGATGTGTGTGGCCTCACCAGCCGAAACCGGCAAATGGGCGCGACAAGACGAAGCGAGCCGAGACGGAAGCAACTTCGATACGCGAGCCCCTCCTAACACCCGATGCATCTCACAGCGTGCGTGGGGGTGTGATGAGGAAGCATATGCAAGGCGTGCCTCAACAACCGCTTTCCCCGGAATATTATGAATATTATTGCATCCCAACCATTATGCAGCCGAGAATGATTACTCACACCACCACCAATGGCGACATGGACGTTTCGGAAGATGGCCATACCCTCACGTCAAGTTGTGGTGTGTGACGGCTGCTGCGCCATGAATGCTGAATGGTGGCTCCTCGTTCATCCGATGTCTGGCCACGGCCTGGACGTGGGAAGAAATGATAATCAATGAAGAAAAAGGTAAAAAAACAAAAACAAAAAAAAAACCCCAATTAAAAATATGACAGGCCAACGGGATTCACCATATTGGCACCACCATATTTTTTTTTTGTCATTGGTTCACTTCCTCTCTCTTTTCGCTTGCAACTCTATCACAGTGACGTGTCGGTGCGTCGCATCTCGTGTTGCGTCTCTGGTGCGGCCGCCGGGTCTCAAGATTCGCCGAATCAAGTTAACGTCATGGGGGATCCCTCGAGATCCGGAGTTGTGGGTACCCAATCGGGAGCCATGCCCCCGGGGCGGTCCTTGCAGGTGGGTATTTCGGAATGCGGAAGCGGCACTGAGAGAGTCGGGTCGGAGCATCAGACTTTGTTTGGGACCTTTTCGCGATTTGCTCGGATTCGCCCAACTGGTCCCGAAGCGTGCCGGCGACGGTTTGGCAACTTGCAGAAACAAGAGGGCGCTAAGCTTAAGCGAAAGGGGAAAAAAAAAAGAAGAAGCATGCATGCACCAAACGCGCACGACGCAAGCTAGTCGGACGGGCTGTAACACGGGCCATGGTTGTCGTTGGCCAAGATAGAGTCGCATTCACCGAGGCCCTTCGAGTTGCAGCGTACCAACTCAGCAGTGCATGGCATGGCATTGCAGTCACTGCAGGTACAGCAGGGTCCGATGGGAGGGAAAAAAAAAAAAACGGACAACGTGGATTGCGGTCCCTTCTCCAGCAAGGATGTACCTGCATTGAATCTTGGATGTAAGTCGGCGGGCGGAGCTGCAACGAATTTTTTGGGTCCCTACGATGACGTTCAACACAAACCGAAAGAAAAAAAATCATCTGCCGAGCCGAGGAGAGAGAGAGAGAGAGAGGCTAAAAAATTAGACAAAAAAAAAGCAAGCAAGCACAAGAAAAAAAAAACAAGAAGCATGGGACACCCCTCTTCCCTCCCTTGGTTTCTACCTGTCACCTCGGAGAGAGGGGTTTTCCCCGTGGTGGAATGAACTAAAGCCGGCGAAACGGAAATGTCCAGTGGATGAAAGGCTGCATGTGAGGCGCACGGGTGATTGAGACAAGATGAGAAGTCAGAAAATATGCGGATTTGATCTACTACAGGGGAGAATTGTGGAGAGGATAAGCAGAGAAAGCAATCAATGAAGGTGTGATTTTTAATCCGCCCATGCAAAATGGGGGAACCGAAAGCGAACAGGTTGGTTGGGCCGAGAAAAGCAAGCGTTGTGCACATTGTTGATTGTTCACAACACAACAAAAAGGCTTGCTTGGCATGCATGCCACCGCGCGCCTCCTGGCCGAAATCTTGACGCTCAATCTCGTTGCTTTTTTCCTGTTTCCTCTTCACGAGGCTGGGCTGGGCTGGGCAGGACAGGCCCAAGTCAATGCCCGATCTATTCCCATATATCGCGCAGATCGCTTCGACAGGGGGGAGGGGACCGTCAAAGTGCGAAAGGCGGATATGAATATGGGGGGAGCTGAAGGGGAAAAAAAGGCCGACGGGAAAAGCAATGACGACGACACGACACGGTGCGGTCACTGCTTGTGCTTTTTTTATTTTCTATTTTTATTTTCATTTATTTTTGTTGTGCTGTGCTGTGCTGGTTTCGAAGATGTGAGACGAGGCTGCCATCTACTCTACTCGGCGCAAGGCCACGCCCCCTCCCTTCCTTTCGCTCAAACCACCCTTGGGGATGCAACTCGTGTGAGATGTGAATCTGTTGGCTGCATATTGGTTTTTTTTTTTTTCCCTGCTGAAGCGAGATGCCCAAATCTCGATCAATTGTGGATCATGGCGTGTCATCTCCCCATCGCATCGTGAACAAGGGGAAGAGCAGAGAAGACTAAAAAAAAAAACCATGCTCTGTTATTTATTTTTTATGGGTATTGCATCTCATGGGAAGGGTCTCCGGTTCAGCCGAATGGGGTCGGTGAGGAATGATTCCATTCCCGCTTACACGCCTGCTAAGCCACGTGCCCAGAGCTGGCCTAAACAGAGCCGCAAAAAAACCGAAGACTGTATGTATCCTGTGTGGTTGGTGAACCTGGTTTGGGAAACTGCAAAGCCAAGACCAATAAACCCGCCCGGAGCTCCCCCCCCCCCCCAGCCCAGCCCAGCCCTCTTTTCGGGCTGCTCGTCCACTTTCTCGGTCAAGGCGAACTCAGCGCAGCATCAATCTGCAGGGGTGGTTTGGGTAGCTGAGCGATAGCTGAGGGCGAGCTGAAGGGGTGAAGGATTGAGATTGCATACACGGGTGCGTATGAACAAAAAAAAAAAGAGAGCAAACTCATTCCCTTGGGCATGAATCATCGGATGCTTTTCATTTCCTTATTGACTTGATTATTTTTTTTCCCTCAAAAGAAGGTTCGTTGGCAGGATCTGGAGCTGCCCGTCAAGGAAGCTCGTTTTAAGTAGCCGTTGTTTATGCAAACACAGCCAGCGGACCCCTTTGGTTCGCTCTCCACACCGACGTGCGCCCCGCTGTCGAGGCCGGGCACAGGCACAGGGCGGTATTTGGCAGGCAATAACTGCCTCCAACACAAGGGGGAGGAGGGTCGACGTTTTGCATCTTGTTTCGCTTTCCCGCGGTCTAGAAGCAGTCCAAAATGCCAACTATTGAGTGTCAATGCATGCTCTTTTTTTCTTCTTTCTCTCTCTCGCTCTCCCCCGTTCGACCGAAACGGATGAAAACCACACCATGTGCATAGCGGCGTTTTTCTGTAACAGGGCAGCACGAGTGCACATACTCTACTTGCGGTGCTGTGCGGCTCGGCCCAGCCCAGCTCGGTTCACTTCAGCTCTCTCACTTTTGCTCTCTCCCTCATACAAGGCTTGGGATCCAAAACAAAGCCACGCTTGAGCTGCTGCTTCGGTTGACTCAGCGGGCAAGCCCTTGATTCACATCCGTTTCCTCGGACCACTGCCATGTGAAGCCCCTGCTCCTGTCTTGCATGCCTATTCGACACGTTCCCGATCCAGCCGTTTGTCCCCGATCCTATGCACCCTTTGCCCTTCCCTTCTCTTTCCCTTTGGTTCCCAATATTCTCAGCCCCCCTGGACCCCTGCCCTGGGGAGGGGAGAGGGTCCCTCCCAACCCGCCTGCGACGCCCTGCTTGACACTTGCCGGTTGTCGCTCTCGAATCTGATGGGATGGCGACGGGAATGCCAATGCCCAGTCGACATGGACATGGGCCCGTGGGAGGGAACTTGACACGGTGCCCGCCGCCGGAGCACACGCCAGCATCGGAAGGCACAAGCGCACAAGCGCACAAGCACAGGCGCACACGAGGACGGCGCACATACACACACGCCTACACAACGGAGCCACGCCATTCACGGACTATAGTAGCTGCACCACCCCCCCAAGGGCCCGAGGGGAGGGGCTCCTGCGTGGGTCTTCGTGCGCTGCGTCCCGCGGGTCCTCCGCCCGCCTACCGTCCCCTGTCTCCGCGGATGCTACTGGCTCTCGCCCGTCCCAGAAGGCGCCGTTCTCCAGTGGACCACCACGCCTAGCAGACCCAATGTTCCAATTCCGGCATGGGGATTTGCTTAGCTCGCCCAGCTGCTGTCCCGCTGTCGTCCGCTATCGTCCGCCATTCTTCCTCTGCCACCCCTGCCCAGGCTTCCGGGCCTGTGGCTCCCCTCTCCCTCCCCCCCCAAGCTAGAGTGGGCTCGGTCGAGCAAGGGCTAGGCACTTGGCTGGGCGCGTGCGAGCTAGCTAGCCTGGTACCGTGTCCTTGGTTCCCTTATAGAAGGGGAAAATAATGGCAGATGGGCTTTTCGGATTGGATCGATATTGCAAATTGCCAGCAACCCTATTTTAGCACCATCCGTCTCCCATCCAATTTCGAGCACTGAAAGCAAGAGCTTTGACAATGTCCCGTTTTCCTTTTTGCCAGGGAGAGAGCAGCGCGCACGCGCTTGGCACTAATTTATGGGCGGCCCGTTGGGGGAACGCAAGCGCAGGCTGCATGGGGGAGAGAGTGGAGGGTCTGTGACAGCTAAAGCCCCGGCAGTGAGTGGGTGGACAGGCGGCCTTGCAGCGCGCAGATCGAGGTTGCTTGCTGCGCTCTGACTGCTGCGTACGACATGGCCAAGGCTAGGCACCTGAGATTCGACAAATGGTACCTGTTTGGGGCTGAGAGAGAGAGCGAGCCAGCTTGGAGAACGAAGGGAGCGCCAGATCAGAGGGAGCGGGAGAGAAAGCCAGAGAAAGGCACTGCCCTGGGTATCCTGGATGACAGCGGAGACTTTTCCCTCCCCATCCATCCCCGTTTTTTTCTCTCTCTTTGCGATTGCTGCGGTGCTTGGGCCGAGGGTTGTGGGTGCCGTGTGGTTTGCTGGGCTGGTGGTTCTCGACCTCTTGTTCCTGTCCATCCATGCCCGAAGCCAGCACGGAGAAGAGCGACGGGTCCCCGCGCCCTGCTACAGAGCAGAAGCGCTCCCATCCTGGGTCCGCATAACGACCTACGTGACATGTTACGAGCACTGCATCGGCAACTGGCTCGGAGGAGGATTGCAGAAAATGGAAAAATAAGAGCAGTCCATAAAAAAAAGAAAAGAAGGGAAAGGAAACATAGGATTTCCCCGTATTCGACAATTTTTACCTTTTCGAGGGACAGAGGATCAAAATGCAACAACGAGCAACAGCCGCATAGCCTTGCCTGCTGACCAACCCCTGCTTCCCAAGGACCCTCCCTGAGGAACCCCATCCATTCATCCATTCTGTTGTTTCTTATTCCTCTCGTAACAGGTTTGGGGGCCGCCCACCGGCAATGGCCGCACATCCCTCTTGTCTTGTTTTGTTATTGTTATTATTGAATTTTTATTTTATTTTTGACTCTGGGGACTCGTCTGTGTTGGGCTGCTTAGTGCCGATATCCTTTCGGGGGACAGACAGGGTGGGGGGCGTGTGCCACGGCCCTTGTCCGCCCGCCCGTTTTGTATTGTGTATTGCCGGCGCTTGCTCTCACTCTCGCTCACCACAACGCTGCCACCTGCCCGCGTACCTTTTTTTTATTTGGCTTTATTTCTCGGTGCCTCTTTCGACGCTCTTCAACTGGTTTGCCCCATTACTGTTGCTGCGTGATGGAGGGAAAAGGCTACGCCGCTATTTCGCCCTTGTTCCCCCTGTTCGCGTCTATTCTTGTTTTTGCTCATCGTCCCCCAGTCGGTTTTTTTTTTAATGGCCGCCGCCGCCGTTTTTTTTTTTTTTGGGCTGGCTTCCCTGCTCCTCAGAGCGTTGTGCATATCTCCCTGGCTGTCTAACTGGGATCTTTTTTTTTATTGCCCCAGCTCCAGCTCACTCGCTCAGCGCTTCTGTTCTTCGGTAGTTCCCTTCATCACTCTCTGACGGGTGAGTTCTCTCCCTGAACCCTGCTCGATTCATTTTTTTTATACACTCCTGCGCACTCCCTGTCCATGATCCATCCATCCATCCATCCCCGCCGACCGTGCTCCTGGGCTGTTGGTTGATCTTTTTTTTTTTTTCATTTTT
>VTGD01000206.1:0-48691 GCA_013406985.1 Calonectria crousiana | reverse complement strand
TTTGGATGGCACCTTTTTTTTCTTCTTCTCTCTTTTGAAGTGAGGTTCTGGGTATCTAGATCCGTCCTCGTCTTAAACAAAGCCCTCCAACGCCTGTCCCAAAACAACGCCCAATGCACAGATCTGACGGTCCTCCCCTCACCGCCCCACGGTGGCAGAGCTTGCCGTCGCTGTCGCGTCCGCAGACTGCACGGCCGACTCAGCGGCGGCGGTCTCATCCCCCGCGGCTTCCCACGTGCCGCCGCAACGCTGCGCGAGCTCCTGCATGCCGCGAGCCTCGAGACCGTTGAGCAGGGCTGAGACGTGGGCGACGTCGCGGTCGATCTGGTCCTCCTTTGCGCGGGTCGTGGGGTCGCCGCGTCCCAGGGGCCCAAAGACCCAGAGCTCCTTGATTTTGCGCGAGAGGGCGAGAAGCTCCTTGATGGAGGTGTACTAAAAGTATTGAAGCGGTGTCAGAGGTTTTGTTTGAAGAGGGAAGGAGAGTGAGAGACGGAGAAAAAAAGACTGAATGAATGATTGAATGAGAGTGCATGTGCGTGGTTGGACAGGGGGTTAGGTACAAGACCGTCAAATTCCATTTTCATGGAGATGCCCGTCACGGCAATAGCCTCTGGGTTGGCATTGTTGCGCTCACCCTCGGCCTGGATTGTGGCGAGCATCATGAGCGTGCGGTAGCGTGTGAGGACATCCGCCACGAGGCGGTTGTGTGTTTCTGTGCGAACCAAGAGTTAGAAGCAGCGGACAAGAGGCTCGGGATGCTTTCGCAGACTTGGCGGCGGCATCAGGCTGCGAGAGGACATCAAAGGACAAATTCTCACCCATGAGATTGGACGACGCAGGCTGTGAGCGGTCCATGATTGCTGAATGCGGATTTGCAGAGGCGAGGCCAACGAGTTGGAAGATATCCAGAAGACCCGGTGGTGATGGAGGGGCGTGTAGTTATGCGCGAGAGAGGGCGTCTGGATCAGCCTGGGGATGAGACGGTGATGCGAGGCTGAAGATGGATTTGGCGGCTGGCAGGTCTGACGCTTGGAGCTGGCGGGGGTGGGGCTTTCCGTGGTGGGGGAACACAGGGGGAGCGTCCCCTGGAGCTGTGCGGTACACGGGCAGCCGATATTTGATCGACATTAGCTGGACCCTTGGCTGACGTGGATAATTCCTTGACGTGGGTAATGTAGATGGCTTGAGATTATCCTTCTGACACCGATTTCTAAAACTCCTTTGCTCTTCTAACCTAAACGTATTGTTTTCTGTCCCAACGACCAGGTGCTTTGGTTACGTACGCAAATACAAAAGCCGCAATGCCTTGATTCCCAAACGCCCATATGTAAAACAAACTACCCAGCAACCCCAGAACAAGCCTCCAAGCCAAGCGAGATAGATGCGTGCGACCGTTAGAAATGTCTGTTTCTCTTAACTGAGGCCCCCTGGTCTCCACCCGTTTCGAAACGCAATCCTGATTACGTCGGCAGAAATGAGCGAAACCGGTGTTCTTCTCGTCCATTCCAAATCGTACACGTTGCCGTTTCCACCCCCGAACAATCTCAATGTCGCCAAGCGTTCAAGGAAGACCCGACCAACCACGCTCCTCACCCTTCCAGCCGATGTGCGGCCAGCCCTTGGGGAGCGTCGAGAAGGGCGGCAGAACGTACTGGCCTTCGCACTTGTCGGTTTCGCACTTCATGTCGCACATTCCGTAGTTCTGACAGTAGCAGTCAGCAGCATTGGGGCAGTGCACAGCCTTCTTGCCAAATATAACTGAAGGAGTCGGATCAGCATACGCGGGTGCGGATAAAACGGGGTCAGATGTAAGAACTTACTATGCCACGAGTACTCCAGAACTCGGCCGCTCAAGTCGTCGCCAAGGGGCGACACCAGCAACCACTCTCGGAAACGCACGTACTCAGCTCTGGGGCGCTGTCGGATGACCTCGCGACGGACGGCAAACTGAGAGCAGCAGGTGACACCAATCTCCTCGGGGACCTCGAGGCTGGGGAACAGCTCCTCAAATGCGGCCTTGTACACATGCTTGGCGTGAACGGGTTCATTAGGTTTGGAGGGCGTCTCGTCCTTGAGGGGCTTGATCTCGGCTGGGCACCCCAAGACCCAAACGCAGCGCAGGTTCGTGTAACCGACCTTCTTGAGGTTGTCGAATCGGAATCGTTGGAGAAGAGGAAGAGCATCGTAGTCGGGATTGTCGTTGTGCCACTGGAAGCGCTCGGCGTGGTGGAAGATGATGTTTCCAGGGAGGGAGTCGTAGCGGTCAATGATGTAGCTGCGGGCGGGTTAGCTGGAATTGCCTAGAAAGCGGCGGACAAGGCGACAGCATACGACAAAAAGACCATGGCCTCGCGACCCTTGTTCATGGGGACGGTAAGCTTGGCTCTGTTGTCATCGACGACGTAAATGTTCTTCTTCCACTCGGGCAGGTAGTCGTCGAGCCATGTGACGTTCTCGCGCTTCATGCTGGCCACAACCATCTCGACATCGTTGTCGCCAAGGCGCTTTGAGGAGGATGAGGTCGAGTAGCCGGACTTGTTTGAAGACGGGAGCAGAGTGTCGCGGAAGAGGAAGAAGACAATGATGGCGCCGACGCAGAGGCCGATGAAGTTGACGCGGTTTGCGCGCTGGCGGGGGTTCCAGTGAGGAGCCATGATGATGGCGGGCTCGTCTGGCGGGACAGGGAAAGGAACGTATTGGAGTAAGGATGCAGGCGGGCGATAAGTTGCGATGGCGGTCGTGCAAACAGTTTTCTTGTTCGTTGGCGCAAATGAGTCGCTTCGTTTCAACAGGGGTCCGGAACTCGGGAGAAGGAATCAGGAGTGCAGGACAGGGGAGGCGACGTTGCTGTATGTGTCGCTCCTTGGCATCAGCATTCCCTTCTGATGGGGAATGGCTGAAATGGCGAGGCCGTGGAGCAGAGGGGTTGATCAGAGCCTAGAGATACAGGCTGAAGGAAAAACCAAGAAGAGGAAAGGAAAAAGAAAAACGAAATATCCCAGAAGGGCGTTGTCGCTGAATCGAAGCAGGGAACACCATCCACAAGGGAGGTGGCGCACGTCCACACTTTAACTTCGCTGCGAGTGGCCCCCAGCGACGCACTCACATGCCACACCTCATGCACATTTCCTTTTCCGTGTGCATCTTGTCACCATTTGGGTGCTTCCTGATTACACCACACTTTATCTATCTCTTCCTTCTTCGGTTCCATGGATTTTCTCCCTAGCAGTCTTGCACTCTGGTGCGCCACTCTTTATGGTGGTGTCAGATACCCCGGCCATTTCGGTCTGGGGAAACGGACAATTTTTGGCACTTGGCCAGTAATGCCCAGCTACAGCCTGATTGGTTGATGCAATTCAATTCCGCCATCCTAATTAACGACACCTGTCTTACAGGCTCGATAGCGAATACTCCAACCTAAAACATTGGCAGAAATCCGAACCCTTTGCCCACTGAGAATGACGCGCCTGTCATCCTGCGCGGATTGCTATTGGTTCTGATTAATTAGCACCATGACCGCCAATCAAGGTTGGCCAGCCGAGGGTTGTCTGGGCCCCAAGGAAACTCGTATTCCGCTTGACTGGCAAATTGTTCATCTTGGAGCGACATTGAAGTACGTAACCCATTTATGGATTAATCAATTACGCCTTGTGTCCAGCTCACGCCAACTTTGTCGTATATACATCTCTTTGCTAGCACCTCGTTCTGAATTGTCAGATCAAGCCACCAACAGGGAGCGACTTGCAGCCCCTGTCTCGATGTCGACCCCTGGGTCTGTGCGGATTCGGAATGAGTTCATGACACTAGCTGACCTTGTACCTAAACGAGTAGCAACTTGACTTGCACCTCGTACAAAATACATGGTCGCATTTTTTACCGTAGCTCGCATCAACCAAAAGTGAAATTCGACAATTATGATAGTCATTGAGAGAGAAAAAAGAACACAAGCAATTGGCTAACCTTGCATTGACAACCCCAGTAATGCAAAGGAATAGAGGAAAGAATAAACATCTCCCAACTTCGTGCTCCGCTAAAATACTTTACTTTCAAAGTCGTATCTAGGGCGTTAGATCCCTCAATCAAACCAAAACGACAAAATTGAGCAGAAGTGGTGCAGAGGCTGCCGGAGAGAAAATGACCAATCTCGTCACTGCAACGCCGTCATCGTGAAACATAGGAGCTCCCCCACCTCGCTTCAGCGGGGGTTCTTGGCTTCAGCCCTGCCAAGAACCAAACCCAAGCTCAGTTGTCATTGTTGTTGGCTGATTATCTTATCGAATTTTTGCAGCTCTTGGCAGCTGCCATTCTACCGCCTCAGAATCTAGCTCGCTGACGGCGCTGAATAACCTTATCCTGCAAACCACCTGCCAGAGTCCTCCTCATTTCACACTGCATTCGCGGGGTCTTTAGTCCGTATTTCAAGTGTAAGCGCTTAAGTGCTTTAGGGGAATATGCTAACCAAGGCGCCCCTCTGGATTTTGCCATAGTTTGGCCAAGATTGGTTAGCTGGTAGACTAGTCAGGCAATCCCAGTTTTGGGCCCGCGGGTCGCGATGGATGAAGTGGCGATCACACTGGTTCAAAACTGATGCTTTACATGTGGCGGTCCCAAGTCCTCACCATGCTACCAGCACAAAAAATCTTGATTTCATCAGAACCTCGCGGACCTGGCAATATCGCCAGAATCAGATAATCACTCATAATATTATATAAAAGTGTGACAGCGCACACGAGACTTGGTCTGACGATAACTGTGTGACGCTCATCATAGGGGCATTGTGCCACCAATCGCCTCTCCTTAGCTGAATACCCTTCCAGAAGCCAATGAGTGTATAAGCGCTTCACCTTCACAGCCCCAATGTCTATTCTCTGGTGGGAGTGCCGGTGTGCTCTCACGTCCGTTCGCCGCTCCACTCCCGCAAGCGACATGGGCGAGTCACGGTCGATCCTCGCGCTATTCTTGACCAGTTCCCGTGTCCTATCCTCAACGGGCGACTTAGGCAAAGCGCTTGAAACAAAGGCCAAGAACTAGACCCGGCCCCCAAACATGGGACGATCCCCATAAGGTGGCTGCCCGGGCGACTTGCTGCCATGATCTTCGCCTGCCTGTATTCTTCTTCTTGTCTCACGCCTGGTGAGTTGCTGATTCACTCGTCTGTGGTGCGACCAGTCTTGTGGGACAGGTGGGTATTGGTTGTCTGTTGAAGATCCCTTCTTCCCTCTCCTGCGGTGCTGTAGGCCTTCTTTACCAACGTCCATGACAATGTTCCTCGCTCGTGCGGTCGCGATCCTGGCCCTGCTGGGGACGACAGTTACCGGAGAGGCCTACGTGCCCATGCACAAGCGATTCTCCTATGATGTCTCCATCAACGACTTTTCATACCTGGGCATGCTCTCAAAACGAGATTCCTGCTCAGACGCTTTCGGCCCCAACGCACACAACTCTAATTGCGCCCCCGACATCACCCTTTGCTGTACGCCAAGCTCCGTGTTGCGTCTCGCTATTTTCTCTCCTAACGTGGCAGTGTAGGCACCCGTGACGGACAAGACTACCCTTCGTGCGAAAAATGGTTGAAAAAGGGATGGTGCTGCGTCGGAGGGTATGTAGTCCACCACCAACCTAGGATTATAGCCACGGATGGTTGCTAACAGGGCTAAAGGGGTGACGAAGATAAATGCTATGTTGATCAAGAGTCTGTTTGCGACGAAGACAGCTCAGTGGCATGCACGAAGCTGGCGAACGGCACGACAAAGGCCTGCTGCCCCAAGTTGACGACGTGCGACGAATCTCTGGAAGCCAGCGAAGGTCTTGTCCGATGCAATATCAACCGAGGAGATCTCCTCGTAGCCGACGCCGCAGCAAGCGGCAAGTCTTCGACAACAAAAGTCTCCTCCACCACCTTGGCTTCATCAACAACGTTGAGCCCTGCCACGGTCACTGCCCCTGTGGCAGAGACTACATCGACGGCTCCCTCGGACAACTCGGCCACGATTTCCGGCGGCGCCATCGGGGGTATCGTTGTCGGAGCTGTGGCTGGCCTAGCTGGCATCGCCGGTCTGCTGTTTTGGTTGTTCCGACGCAACCAGAAGGCCAAGTATGAGGCAGCCAACCAGGCTCCAGCACAGCCATCGATCCAGCAGTACTACTACGAGCAGCAGATGAAGCATGGACAGCAACCGCAAGGCTACTACCCCGCGAGCGACCAGAACAGCGCATTTGCGTATTCGGGTTCACATCCAAACCAGCAATTGCCGTCGCCACCTCCCGCCGAACTTATGGACCAGCAACGCCCGGTCGAGTTAGATTCGACAGCTCGATCATGACAAGAGCTGCCAGATTAGACCTTTCAAGACTGTCTTTTAGCGGTGGCATTGGGGGTTCTTGGGTGTCGAAAGACGGAGACTTTTTTTTGATACCAATATTTTCTTCTTCATTCTGTTTATATGACATGGCATTCATGGAGGCATGGAAATAATCTTCAGCCGGCGTTTTCCTATGGAGCCGAATTGTGAAATGAAGGATGGGTCTTGTAATAAATGAACTTTAGAATTATCAATTCCCGGATCGAATGGTCCGCATCTGACTGCTCGCTCATGGTGAAAACATCTCGGCGCACTGTCCATGGTGGTATAATACGCGTATCAGCTGACCCGGACATCAACTAATGATTGCTGATAAAACTGGCACCAGATGCCGTCACTGCGGTTCACTGTGGCATCCAGCGTGGAACTGTTGCTTGACCTGGAAAGCATTCACCGACGAACTACTGCGCGGACATGTTGCCGACGCCAGGGTGCAGGTTGCCGACGAGCCTGGCTGGCCTCCACCGTCTCCATGCGATTCCCCACATTCCCTTATCTCTGGGGTAGCAGCACGGCCCAGTACGTAACGAGATTCCGACGCTCTGGTTGCACTCCCGACGATGCGCGACGATGCGTGATGCGCGATGCCATGCTCTGGAACATCTGCTGCCAGGATGGACTCTCCCGCCGCAATTCGACGGCGCAGGCGCCGGCGCGTTGCTGACGAGAACCGGAAGCGGGCACCGCGAGCGTATGGCTGGAACCCTCTCTCCTCCCCCTCCCCCGGCTTGCATGCGCTGCAGCAGCTAATGCGGGCCGTCCAGGTGCGATCGCTGCAAGGCGAGAAAAAGCAAATGTATAGAATCCGTGGCCGGCACATGCCAGAGGTGCACCGTGAATAACCTGGCCTGTAGATTCGAGAGGTGCGTTGTGTTGCCTCTGCGAACCCTTCACTGATGGCCCTCTCACAATCAGTCGCAGGGAAAAATCGCCTCAGCTCACCACAGAGCGTCAATCGTCGCTGCAGGATGGAGACGAAGCGGCCCCAGTCCAAGTAGCGACGAGCCCCGAAGAAAACATTTCCATTGATAGTCGTGAGTCTACCTTGTGGCATGTTTCTCAATTGTCATCAAACTGATCCATGTCGACTCAAGATCAAACAGGAAGAATAGTATGGCCTCGATTTCTCTCTCGATTACGAGAGGCATTCTCTCTGGACCCCCAGACTGTCTCGGAAGAGCAGGATATGGTGGCCATGCAAGCAGTTTGTTCATCTTGCTACCCGGAAACAAGCCAACTCGACTAACAAATGAAGCATATTGCCCGACCTACAATTTTACATCCGGCAGAACTCTTGCGTCTAAGGCATGCCATTGACAACTTCCCCCCAAAACCAGTAGCCGACTTTTTACTGTCAGTTTGTGTTAAACATGGCACAGATATCTTTTTTTACTTTGACCAGGCCCAATTGTTGGCCGACATTGATCAATTTTACGCTGACCCAACGTCCCATCTGCGGTCGGACTTCAGTTTTGTCTGTCTCGCCATGGCCGCATTTGCCCTTGGAAGCCAGTGGACACAGCTCGAGAGGCCAGAGGGCTCGGTTTCAGGTCCAAACCCAGAAGATGGAGACCCCGGAAGAGTCTTTTACAACCAGGCCAAGACGCTTATTCCCGACGTAATTGATCGACCCTGTTTGCGATCCGTCCAGGCTCCATTTATACTGGGAGTCTATTTGATGCCCGCCAGCGCCATTGGGTCATCGTATGTTTACATGGGCCTGGCGCTGCGAAAGGCATTGGCATTGGATCTCCATCAAAACACCGAGGACCACACTCTGGATGAACGAGAAAAACAGGTTCGACGGCGCCTCTGGTGGTCGATATACTCACTAGAAAGGTCAGTTTCGCAGCCACAGCGGGTAATATTTATCTCACCTCTGCTTCAGATGTACGACTGTAAAACTGAACCGTCCCCGTTCAATTAATGCCGACATCATTACTGTGCCGCTGCCGACCCCGTTGCCTGAACTGGACAAGGCACAGGTATTCAACAACCTTCAGCTCCAGATAGCAAATGCAAAGCTCATAAAAATACTGGACCGGGTGGCAGAGCCAGGGTATGTGATGGAGCTGATTTTATGGTGAAAAACATCGCTGACGCACGAAGTGACTGGCTGACCGATGCAACAAAGCCAACTCGCTCTGCGGGTGCTGAGGCGGATCTGAGGCAGTGGAAGAAGTCGCTGCCCCCTGAATTCAAGCTCGAAAACATCCACCCCCGAGACTCGAGCTACCGCGCCGTGTTCCATCTTTACTTGAATTACTATTACTCTTGGATTGCCATAGGCAAGGTATCTCTGGTGACGGTTGCGCGAGCCAAGCTTCGGTACCGCTTTGGGCGCGAGCTGGAGCCGCCCCAGATCGACGAGACTGCTGAGCAGCTGTCCAAGTCGTGCGCCAAAGCTGCCAGGAAGCTTCTCGAGCTGTTTGAGAGCTTGAGCAGCACCCGGAACATTACGCGCTTCTCCTTCACCGATTTCCAAGGCTGCAGCATTGCCACGATTGTCACGTTGGTGGCAGGCATTCTTGAGCGAGACTCGGCGTATGACGCAAGAGTGGCCTTTGGCCTGGACTGTCTCCGCAACATGGCTGCCGGGAACATGACGGCAAAGATGGGCGTGGGGTTCGTGGAGGCTCTGCAATCCATCACCAAAGAGGCCATTGACAAGCTCAACCGAGCAACCTCCCCCGCAGCAGTAGCTGACAGCGCGGTGGTGGATGAATCCAGTGCAGCAGTCGAGTATAACCAATGGGCCGAGTGGCTCGCAAAGCAGGATCGAGCACAGAGGGGCGATTCAAGCGTGTCTTTGGACGGACCCATCGTTGCGGAGTCTGTTGTCCCCATCCCGCAAACCGAGATCTGGCCCATATCACAACCGAATGGAACCGGCAATGCTGGCTGGGATCCGGCGGGACGAGAGCTCCTCACGCCAGCATCGCTCGTGCCGCAGCTTGCACAACAGGAAGCTGGTCTACCGCCGCGGCAGACGCACGGCACGGATCAGGAATTTCTTTCCGCCATGTACAATGACGAACAGAGTTTTTTGATGGGTTTGACAGGCTTAGATGTTCTTGATTTTTCTGGGTTTTCTCCGCACGTGGAATGATTGATGGATGGAGTTTCACCGAAACACACACGTCCTGCTCCGGCCTGCAAGCTCAAAAGACGGCTTGTCCGTCACTTACAGCAGACATGACTGGTTTGTAAATCACGAGTGCTGGATTCCTGCCACAGCAAAGATATGTTCTCTAATACACCTGACAAATAAAACACGGGGCGCCGCTGCCGAACGAATCCACGTCTCCCGGATCAACACACGACGATAGGTAATGAGAACCACGGTCCCGCAGTCTACCCCGGAGTGCGCCGCCGGAATGACGCGAGAACCTGGGGAAAATCGAGCATTCCGGGGTGCATAACAACCCAAGGTTTTCGTCTGTTCGCTTCGCACCCGATGATTCGTCCGTCGGCAACTTGTCCGCGGGTAGTGGTAGGTAGCCCCTGCGCTGCCGACTTCCCTCGGACGGACAACAATTCGATGGATTCGGAGCACTCGCCAAAGTCTAGATGCTTTTCAAACGTGTTTAGATATCCACGTGATTGGATAAAGCGTAGTTGAATGCTACTGTAGCTTGGGGGGGGGGGAAAGAAGAAAAAAAAGTTACTCATATCGCCTTGGGCAGGGATGGCACATTGCCGACGACGCAATACAACATCCTCGCATAAGTGGGGAATTGGAAGCGGGCGTTTGGTATCTGAAGATCAGACCACGGCTAAGCAAGCAAGGTTATCTTAGCTCTATAATCCGCCAAGTATTGCCTGTATATCGGTTTCGCTTTTCTTTTGCTGCCCCGGGAGCTATGTCTGTGTTACGCCTGAGCAAGTGAGAGTGAGACCTGAAGCAGTTCTGGAAGGTTGCGAAACACATTATTGATTGCGTTCGGGTACAATACAACCCTTGAGTGATTGTCAGTCCGATACTTTTCTGCATGGGGCCCTTATCGAGAGAACAAAGGTCTTGGCTTTATATATACATATACATTAACTAGGTAGGTACAAATTCGACAATGAAAACGGCCGGCTGGTAACCAATGCTTGGTGTGAACTGAGCGTGCTTGGTGCTGAACCTGAGGCCCTGCTTTTTGTTGTAGACTGCTTGAAACGCCTTTGTGGGAGGTTCGTCCAAGCTGAACCATTCTCCAAGCCCGACGGAATGGCACCACAGGGTAAGCCTGTCGCCGTTCAAGATGGGGGGGCTCTCCTTTGGGTTCCAAGCATCGGTGACGCCGTCTCTGCGGAACGAAAAGCGGCAGGTCCCCTTGTGGTCGGTTTGGGGGCACAGAATGCCGCTGGACTTGTCGACGTAGACCGTGCTGGCGTATCTGCCGGGCGTAGTAGACGCATCTCCTTTGAAGAGCAGAACCGGGTAGTCTTCCTTCAACTATTATCTCCGAGTTAGCGCGAAACGCCGGCTTCAGTGGGCAACCCTGTGACCGGGTTCTTCAAAGGACTTACTCTTTGTAGGATACCAGTTCCCTTATTCTCCGGGTCGCCGTTCCTGACCGAGAGCGTCCATCCGGGGACGCGCTTGTTTCCGAGCCACAGGCAGATTTTTCCTGTCCAAGGTTTGGCTGGATCGAACATCTTCTCCGTGATGGGGAGTTTGGGGCTTTCAGCCGACCTCAAGACTGAATCGAACACTTCTTCCACAACTCTGTAGTCTGGAAAACGAGAAAGGAGCGTTACCAGGCTAACCGGCTTTTCTCTCTAGACAGAAACGTTTAGCCACTGGCTCCTGTGAAATAAAAGCATGCCCGACTTACTTGAATGATGCGCCAGTTCCCCCAATCGCCAAGACTTTGTGCCCATGCTGTGGGACTGTGTCAAAAAAATGTTAGCTATACACCTGGTATCCGCTACAAGACACCTACTTTGTGAAAAGAAGAGCATCGCCGCCCCGGGGTGTGTACGAGATGGCACAGTCTCCGTGGCTGCTGGAGTAGCTCCTGGCTGATGCAGATGACGGGCCATGCATCACGGTGGCGGCAAAGGCAGCCTTGAAGGCGTTCATTTCGGCCTTGTCGCCGATATGTGCAGCCTTGGCGCTCTCGAGTCTGCCTCCAAGCACAACCTCTTGGGTGAACATGACACCAAAGCGTCTGTTAAAATTGACAAGTTGTTCAACAGTCACGGTCCTGTTGTGCAGTATATCTATCAGGGCAGCGTCGCATTGCTGTGATACCTTCAAAGTGCTTTCGTCGAGGAACAGCTTGATGCGCGGGAAATTATACGCCGCGTGGTACTCTTTTAAATGCTCGCCCTCGTTGAGGCCCGCGTCCGGAAGGGAGCTGGCAGACACCTCTGCGAGCCCCTCGCTGGACATTATCTTCAAGGCTTTGGCCGAGAAGGCATTTTCGACGAGGGATCTCTGAAACTCGGAAGTTACCTCTGTCACGCCAATGCTGGGCGTGTCGCAAACCTCGGCGATGGGGTGGAGGGCCCCTGAAAAGTAAACATCCGGCCTCGTGGTTGTGAGTTCGAATACTGGAAGCTCTGCGCTGGAAACCTCGAGCAGCTCGCCGGATCCTTCTTGCAGGTCAACTCCGTAAAGGACCTTGTTGGCCATGGAGAACCTGTCCCAGTCTTTGCTCAAGTACTGAAAAGCATTGAGCATGGAGTCATCTTCCTGCACTGTCCGGGCTGTCTTGTAACCATCCTGATTTGTATACCATGCCGTGGGGCTGTGTGCGTTGGGTTGTGCTTGTGAGTGTTAACATGGCTTCCAAGTGCGTGGCTTGCAGAGGAAGAGAAACTTGCCAGCAGCCATTTCCGGGAGCAGCGGCATCCGGATACTCGTAGCACTGTGACGAACTTTGTTGAATTAGATATTGGTCCTGCTCCAAAATCGGAGAGTTGCTGTGAATTGGTTGAATAAACCAGGCTATAGCCGTGAAACGCACCTACAAGTTGAATAGTAACAAGGCCGACTCAGAGGCCCCACACCCAGATGTAGCTTAGTGTTGGAGGTTGACAGCACCAAATCCTGACTCCAATATCGCGGTCTCGACCTCTGTAAGTGCGTAGAGGATCGACCCTAAGGACTGGAATGACTGGCTCCGGTTATTTGTGCTCTTAGCTCTGCAACATGACGAGATGTCAAGCATTGCATATTTGGGTCTTTATATTGAGGCATGCGCGTTGGGCGTGCCTGCACCGAGTCGGGCCGTGCCCCAGTCCCTCTGCCCAAGCCTAAGGCTCGAGCCATTGAAGAGGGTTGAAACTGTTGGGCAGAGAGGCATCAGCTAGCAATGCGTTCCGTAGCTACTCCTAGCTGAATACGGCATAATCGTACTACACAAGATTGAAAAAGAACCGCCCAGCAGTCCTTCTCAGTGGAGGAAAACGGGAGCAAAGGCCACCGCCTTTTGCCAGTGACGGCAACGAATGTCCATCTCCGCGGTGAGACAACAAGAAAGCCAAAGGCATAAAGAGCGTGTTGACAACTACGTGTTGCCTGTTTAGTTTGCTTGCTTCTCTCTGCCCACTCTGAGGCCTTCCTGTGGTGCTCGGTTGCGTGTACACGGATGCTGCCAACATAGTATTCACTGCCCAATGATACATAAAAAGCACGACAAATTTGGGATAGATGTTCATATGAGAGTACATTAGACTTGTTTTTTAATGCATATTCTGAATCATGAGTGTGTGACGAGGGACGCGCCGGCGTTGAGACAAGAGACAAGAGACAACAAGTTTGGCAGAGGCCAGTCGATACACGAAACAACCAAAAACACCACCCGCTTGACCTACAGCAGGGCGTTTAGCCTGACGGGAACCTCTGCGTCGACGGGCAACTCGCTCCATCGGCTCTTGTACACGCGGCCATCCTTCATGACGCCCAGGATGTACTTTCCGGGCTCGTCGAAAATGGTGACGTCCTCCAGGGGGTTCTTGGCCAGCACCAGCACGTCGGCCTGGAAGCCCTCCTTGAGCTGGCCGATGGCGCTTTCCCAGCCCATCATCTTGGCCGGGTTGACGGTGGCGCTCTGCAGAATCTGGAGAGGGGTGAGGACCTGCGAGCGCAGGGCGAACTCTTGGGTCTGGGCGGCGCCAAGTGGGCCGAGCAGATCGGTGCCGTAGCACATCTTGACGCCCGCCTCGGAGGCGATCCGGAGGGCCTCGAGGCCGGCCTTGAAGACCTGCGTGTTCTTGACCTGGGACTCGAGCGGGAGGTAGCCCTTCCACCGCTCCGAGGCCATCTGGGCGTAGGTGATGAGCGTGGGGGTCAGGTAGACGCCCTTGTCGGCCATGATCCTGGCCGTGGGCGGGTCGACAAAGTTGCCGTGCTCGATGCCGCGCACGCCGTTGTCGATGCAGTGCCGGATGGCCCTCGTGGTGTAGGCGTGCGCCGTCACAAAGGTGCCCGCGTTGTCGGCGCACTCGACCATGGCCCGGATCTCGGCCGGGGTGAACTGCAGGTGCTCCAGCTTGTCCGTGGGCGACGACACGCCGCCGGAGCCCATGATCTTGATGAAGTCGGCGCCGCACCGGATCTCGGTGCGCACCGCCGCCATGCACTCGGGGACGCCGTTGCACAGCCGGCCAAGGTTGCCGTGGTGGCCGCCGCAGCACTCGATCTGGTCGTGCGGCCCTCGAAGGTCTCCGTGGCCGCCAAACTGGGACAGCGCGTGGCCCGAGATGAAGACGCGGGGGCCGGGGAAGACGCCGTCGGCTATGGCCTCCTTGATGGCGAGCTGAGCGCCGCCGCAGTCGCGGATGCTCGTGAAGCCGCGGTGCAGCATCTGGGAGGCCACGTACGGCTGGCGGAGGAGATGCACATCGTTGGGGTTGCCGAACGCCTTGGACAGGTCTGTGAAGCCGGGGACGGCGCAGAGATGGACGTGGGCGTCGAAAAGGCCTGGGCAGAGATATCGCCCTTGGCAATCTACCACGGTGCAGTCGGTAGGTAGTGGAGATGGCGTTGATAAGGAGATGGAGTGGATCTTGCCGTGCCTGGTGACTAGAGAGGCGTTCTTGGTGATGGTGCCGGTCTCGACGTCGACAATGTTGGCGTTGATGAAGAGGTAACCCTGGGGCTCCTGGAGCGCCCAAGGCTTGATGTCGGAGCCCGGGGCGGATTTCACTTCAGCCATTTTCGGTAAGTGCAGCGGTAGAGAGAGACACAGAGAGGGATGGTCGAGCGAGGGCGGAATTGAGGAGAGCGGTGATGTCTTTTATTCTTTGGCTGCCACCCCCCAACGAGCATGCATTGGTTTGCTTCAGTCCGGGGAAAAAACACTGCCAATCGCCGCCTTTTCAACAAAAACTGGGCAAATCATGCTGCGGTCCAAAGCGATCCGTCCTTGTCACCCGCATAATAAGCCTCTCTTTCGTTCTTTTTTTCTGGCCCTTCCCTGCCGTGTCCCCCAACCCGTCACTTACACTGGACGCGGACGTCGGCAAGGTGGTAATGCGGGGACGGCCATGTTGCCGATGTCACGGCGTCGGATCGATGGCCCCGTTCGTCGGCTCCATGGCCCTTTCCCCACAAACTGTTATCGACGGGTCCCCCAATCACTTCCAAGATAGGACGACTCCGGTCAAGGGATCCCGTCGTGATCGAAGGCCCGAACGAGGGGGGCGCGGTGCGTGCTAAGCTAGATCTCGCCCAGGCTTGGGAACCAATATAACCAGACGTTGCATCCTGCTGTGAAGGGGGGGGGAGGGGATAGATGCTGGTTCAGTCACGCAACTTGCAGCCGAATTGACTACAGGTTTTCTTGCCACCACGACCATGGAGAACCAGATTGCGTCCAAGCCGGCATCGCCCTCGGTCAACGACGAGGAGCGCGAGAAGAAGGGCGAGATTGTCGAATTGAGCGAATCCTACACGGCAGAGGAGGATAGGGCAGTGCTACGCAAGATTGACATGTTCATTATGCCCTTTGTAAGTGTTGCGGATGCGGATGCGGATGCGTTTGCTGCCAACCACCCTATACCGGAAGCGCCTCCAGCAACTAACGCGCAAATCGCCAGCTGTGCTTCACTTTCTTCTTGCAGTATCTCGACAAGCAAAGTCTCAGCTATGCGGCCGTCTTTGGGCTCATGGACGACCTCAAGTTGACGAGTTCCCAGTACTCGTGGTGCAGCTCCATCTTCTACGTCGGCCAGCTCGTCTCCGAGTACCCCTTCATCTACCTCATGAGCCGGCTTCAACTGACCAAGTTTGTCGGCGCAACCGTGTATGCTCCCCATCTCACCAATCCAATACCTGACAACCGCCTTCCCCTGCTGACATGTAACTCCGCAGCGTCATCTGGGGCATCGTCTGTATGTGCCTGGCCGCGCCCAAGAACTACGCCGGCTTCGCGGCGGTGCGCTTCCTGCTCGGCTTCAGCGAAGGCGCCGTGTCGCCTGCCTTTGTCACCATAACCTCCATCTGGTACCGGGCCGAGGAGCACACGCTGCGGACAGCGCTGTGGGTGACGATGAACGGCGTGGCCCAGGTCATCGGGTGCCTGCTCATGTACGGCATCGGCAAGAACACGTCCCTGGGCCTGGCGCCGTGGCGCACCCTGTTCCTCGTGTGCGGCGCCCTCACGACGGCCGCCGGCGTGGCCTTCTTCGTGCTCATGCCCACGGGCCCCAAGGACGCCTGGTTCTTGACCCCGCGCGAGAAGGAGGTGCTGTCGCTGCGCATGGCCAAGGACCGCGAGGGCGGCGACAAGACGAGCTTCTCGGTTGAGCAGCTCCGCGAGACCATGCTGGACCCCAAGGCCTGGGCCATCTTCTGGTTCGGTGTGTTGGTGACGATGCAGTCGCCCGTGCTCACCTTTGCGTCGCTCGTCATCAAGTCCATCGGCTACAGCAAGCTGGACACGATGCTGTACACGGCGCCGTCTGGGGCGGTCCAGATCTGTCTCCTGTGGATCGGTGTCGCCCTCTGTCGTTTCTTCCCCAAGCAGCGAACACTGGTAGTCTTGGTCTTGATCATCCCTCCTCTAATCGGTTGCGTATTCTTGATGAAGCTCGACGTGACCGCCGGATGGGGTCTGATTGTTGCCTCCTGGCTGGTAAGTTTTTTTTTTTTGTGCAAACACACGATTCCAAGCATAGACAATGTCTAACCACACACACTCTTGCAGGCCTCGTGCATCACGGCAACCATGTCCATCCTCCTCTCTCTATCTGCCTCAAACGTCAAGGGCAACACAAAGCGATCCATCACGAACACAATGTTTTTCATCGGCTACTGCGCCGGATGCATTGGATCGCCGCAGCTGTGGACGCACAGCCCGCGATACCGGGAGGGTGTTATCACCTCCATCGTGACTTGGTGCCTGCTCTTTGTCGCCGTCATCGTGTACCGAATCATGTGTCAGCGGGACAACAAGGAACGAGATGAGCAGGCAAGCACCATGTCTGGAGACGCGACCACCGAGGTGGTTTTGGATCAGCACGGCGCGCCCAAGACAGATGTGACGGATAAGGAGGACCGAACGTTTAGGTATAGCTACTAGTTTCGCGGTTGGCTGGGGAGGGTAAACACACGTACACACGCACCAGGATTGGGCATATTGGTGTGATTTGACCTAGTAAACCAACGAAAAATACAGTACATATTATCATGTGCATAGGAATTGAGTTTGGAACATTGGCCGGGCTTCCAAACAAGTCGAAGGTCTTGGACAGGCAAAATCCATGTGAAGGTCTTGCTCCGTTATACCATGTGGCGTAAGCAAGGTCCGTGATTTGAGACAGGCGGGTTTGAGCCTGTATCGATGAAACGGCCGTGGCGTCTGCGAGATGAAGCTAATCAATGGAGTGCTTAGTTTATTAAGTCCGCACCCATTGGTTTGCCAGCGTTTAAGCTCGTCTGGAGAAATGGCTTTTGCTCCTTATTAGGTCCCGCAAGCTTGTTTACACTTCACGGGTTTATTTGCGAATGGGGAGCGCCGGAGATGACCTGGGTCAGAGAGCATGGGTTCAAGCGAGGACGAGGTTGACCGCCCGACTCCATGGCAAATGAACATGGGCTGGCAATTTCCTGGCAGGCAGGCTAGACCAATACGGAAGCTCGCCCACTTGAGGGAGCCGTTCTTGCTGGGAGATGTGGTTTTTTCGGCACGCAAAAGGATTTTCGGTTCTTAGTGGTAAGATTTTGGTGTCCTCGTGGGATGGGACCGGTGGATAGGGCTGAGGTTTTTCTCTTACGCTGCGAGTGGTATCGTATGCCTAATCGAGTGAGGCGTGAAGGAAGGATGCGGTAATCCGTGCTAACTTTTCCTTGCCTTCTTAGTTTGGGCTGGCCGCCATGGCCATTGGGCGCCCTGTCAGCGTTCGCCGCGGCTTGGAAACAGCCATGTGTTAGCACCTCGAGAGGGAGGCGTTTTCTCAAGCGGTCAATCAGAAAAGTGCGGAACCAAAGAAGGCCATTGTGGCGTTGTACCGTCGAGCGCCGGCCCAAGACCAACTTACACCAGCATGCAAACCGTCTCAGCCCTGAGAAGGCGGTCTCGACGGAAACGGGTATATTTTGGGCCGGGACGTTTGCTGCCGAGGCCTGCCATTAGTACGAGTCGCTGGCAACGTGTATATGGCTTCACCTAAAACGGGTATATTCTTCACGGTGGAGCAGCGATGGTCATGTCCGGGTTGGGGTCACGAGATCGGTGAATTTGGGTCTAGACTTCCCGCTCGGAGACATTTGTCCTGCACTCGCTTCCCGTTCCATGTCGAGATGAACAAGTGCACATGTGTGTGTGTGTGGTGTGTGTGTGTGGTTTGAGAAGATTGCAGCAGGGATTTTCTGCTTCAGCTCCAGCGACAAACCTATCCAAAGGGGGGCAGCATCGCAGAGCCAAGACGCTGACATGGACACTGACAAAGCGGCCCCCGCGCGATGCGATGAGTGAGATGCAAGCAAGCAAAAATGACAGACAGCCGAGGGACATAGCCACGATCAGCGGCGACGGGACGAGCACCAAAAATACTGTACCGGGCAGGGCACCGAACAAGCGCGATGATCGCAGGCAAATGCAAAGCTTAGCATTAGCACGGGTGGGGAAATCAAGGCGACGTGGATTCGTATCATTTTATTGAGCGTCCCCGGGGGGTCCAAGTTGGAAGAGCGCCACTCATTAACGGGGGTGACTCAGGGCCCTGTGTGGTCCTGTTGGATGCTGACATGCGTACCTTGCTTGCCCTGGAAGCAAAAAGGTTGCTTTGTCATTTCTGATGTACTATGCAGGAGAAGTTGCATCAGGAAAGAAATGAACAAGGACGTTGGCTTGCACGTCTCGCGTGCTGTGTTGTCTGCCATGTGCATATGTGTGTGTTGTAACCGTCCAGAGGCGACTTGACCCTCGGCCACTAAGAAAGGCTAATAGGGACAGACCACCGAGACGGACGCTACGCTTTGGAACTTCAGTTGGGTAGAAGCTGAATCTGAGGCTGCGGCAGAGGGATCTTTGGTTTGGTTGCAATATGCACATCTCATCTACGGGACGGCCAATGTGTCAATGATGATCTCCAAGTTGGTTCTCGTCAGCACACAGCCAGCACAGGGATGCGTGTGGTCTAGTGGTTCAAGCTAAATCAAACTTTAGTCGTGAGCCTATTTTCCCTTTCACGATTGTTCTTGCTCGCCTTGGCTTGGCACTCGCCACCCCTGTGGGCTTCTCGTGTCGGTGCTGGGCATGTACCAGATTCATCATCATCACATTGCGTCTGCAGCCATACGCGTGTTGGAGGCTGGGAGGGAGGGCCACGAGGCCGGGGCATGGCCGAGTAATTGCTGCATTTCGGCAAATGCCAGACGACGTCGTGATTATGGGCTCCTCACCCCGGTTTCCGTTGGGTCTCGTCGGGGGGCTGTGCAACACGACGGTTTTTGAGAATGACGGGAATCCAGGGGCGAGCTGGTGGAGCCTTGGTTTTTCCGGTCCTGTTCTTGTCGCTTGCCGTACCTGCTCATGTCACGTCCAATGCCATGGCCGTGTGTCGGTGACGGCGTCCCGAATCTGTTCCGTTAGCTGGCAAATGCTGGCTTGCGACGGCTGGTACGGAAGACACGTCACAAGGGGAAAAAGGGCAACACCAGGGCATGGATGCCATGGATCACTCATCTCGCCCATCTGGCCAATCACAGACCTCGTGAGACTCATTGAGAAAAATCCCGGCAGAGTTCCCTGACCCGTCCCCCTTTCAGGTTCAGGTCCAGGTTTAGTGCGGGTTTCATTGAGCCTCACACAAAATGTTTGCAAGAGGAAAAAAAAAAAAAAAAAGTCAATAGCGTTTTCGCCACGCAAGGTTTGAGTGCCCCTGAAACCTGCATTCCAGAATTCAACCCTCCTTGACGCTGGTTGTGTGAGGATGATGCATGTGCATGTGTTTTGTTTTCCCTTTGTGAACCGAACCGGTTTGGAAGTACGTGTCTCGGTTTCCAAACCACCTACGGGAGGACGAGAACCTGTTTGAGTCAAGTGTCTTCCATTTCTGGCGCCGACCGACCATCGGTTCGTCAGTGGCTGTTTTTGCGGCGTGTTGCGCCTCGCTCGCTGTCTCTGACGTGACGCAGCGATGCATAACCGCCTGGCTCCGCCGCCACGATTCATGGAGCGGCTATTTCTTCAATACCCGTGATTTGCGATGGCTTTTACACAATGCCTGGTTAGTGCTGGCATGAGCAGTTAGTTATTTTAGCCCATGGTAAACAAAAAAGGCCGAAGGGGGGAGGGGGGCGACTAATCGGTGGTCTGGTCAGCAAATGCCCAAGTAGGAAAACCATGCCACCGCCGAACGCCGCCTTGTTTCAAGTTTGTTCAGTGGAATTGGAGATGGGATGGGACGATCTCCATCAGCGTGCACCCTCCGATGGCGTTGACTCTAAGTAGGCGGCTGAGCACCAAGAACGCCTCATCGCGTCTAAAAACAAGCGAGGTCATGACCCCAGCGAGGCTGGCTGCTTAGACGTCTGTTATAAGGCTTGTTGTCGGCTATTCGGCTTCCTGTGATGAGGAGTACTTTCGTTCGCGGCAGCTTACGAATTGGCGGACGCTACTAGTTACACCAAAGTACCAATGCGTATATGCATCATGGTGGATTAGACGTTATTTTGGGCGCGTGCACCACCAGCACCCAGGTGCATTCCTGAGGGGTGGAGGACGACCGACATTCGTCCACCTACGGGGTTAGAGGCGGCAAAGTAACTGCCGTAGGTGCTTTGGTAGCTTTGGCGGGCCCAACTGCAGCGGCTGCACCTCTGGAAACTTCAGGCCATCTTCCCAAGGGGCACGCGGCGGCGAACCCGGCAAGCCAATAACAGCGGCAAGTGAGCGGGTGAGGGCAACTGACAGGAGACGGCGGAGGATTCGGTGGCGCCAGGGAACACGCTGCCGTGCCATTGCAACGGAGAACAGGACCCAAGATGGACCGACGACGGGGAGAAGGCCCCCAAACAGCCCGAGCAAGCCTGGTGGCTAGGGATGGGAGACTCCTGGGAGGCGCCGCCGTCTGCCATGGTAGGGTGGCCTTGCAGCGTTGTCGCAGGATGTTGCAGCGTTCCTGAGTGGGAGTGGTGGCGCGGCATGGGCTGGTCCACTAATCTTGCTGGCCCTAGGTTCCTATATTGGGGTGCTGCTTAGCTGCTGCAGGGGCCCATCCCCGTCCCCGGCAAGCCCCCCCCCTCCACCCCTCCACCTCGGGTTTTCCGTTTAGCTTCCTTCAGTTGTCGCGTCGTCTTGGGTCTTGGGTCCTGGGTCTTGGGCTGCTTTCTTTTCTTCCGTCGACGGCTTGGCTTAGACTCTTCTCCACAGAGCTTCACTCTTTCATCCCGTCAGACGACATTTCCAATTGGTCCATGGCCCTCTAACGGCGGATCCTCCTGCTACGCACGCTCGTTCCTTGCACGTCGACTTTCGTCTATATAGCTTCATTCCCCCTGTCTGCTTACTACTATTTTCTTTTTCATCCCATCTTCCTCTCACTTTCAACTGGACCTCTCACTGGACCTCTCCGCTGGGATTGATCATCGCCATCTAGCTCGCGTCCTCCCACGCCGACTACTAACCTAACCCACTCTTTGTTTCTTTTAATTTGCTCACGTCGCCTGCTGGGCAGGATCGTCGCATAGATTCCTCCAAAACTCCCTCTTCGTCGCATAACATAGCGCAGCACAAATCGCTGCCGCCGCAATAATGTCTACTGCCGCCATGGGCGACACCAACTCCAACAACTCCGGCACCACCGTCGGGCACACCTTCGTCACACGTCCCACCATGGACACCATCACTGGCGATGAGGATACCCAGCCTCAGCCCTCGCCGCGCGAGAAGGAGGAACCGCAAAAGAATGACCCCAGGCGCCTTGCCAGCCTCGACATTCCTCCTCTCGACAGTGTTCGTTCTCCTCCCTCACCCAACGTCGAAATCGACCCGGCCTTGTTCAGGCGCACCAACTCGCTCGACATGGAGGACTACTTCACCGGCCCTCGAGATATCGGCAAGCACTCCAAGTGGCCCTTGATTATGCAGATGCACGGCAGCATCATTCCTAAGCTGATTGTGCCCCTCCTCATGATCGGCTGCTGGTCCACTGCTATTACTGTCATCTACATGAAGACTAAGAAGCTTAGCGTCAACTCCGTTCTGCTCACCATTCTGGGTTTCGTCGTCGGTTTGTCGCTTTCCTTCCGATCCTCCACCGCATACGAGCGTTACGCCGAAGGCCGCCGCTTCTGGGGCAACCTCACTCTGGCTTCTCAGGCGCTTGGCCGCGTCTTCTGGATTCATGCTACCGAAGTAAAGGATAAGGACCCTCGGGAGTGCACTCTTGAGAAGCTCACTGCTATGAACCTCATCGTCGCATTCTCCATTGCGCTCAAGCACAAGCTTCGTTTTGAGCCCTACTCCAACTACCCTGATATTCAGTACTTGATCGGCCACCTGACTACCTTTGCCATGGACGCCATCGAGGCCGAGCCCGATCTGCCATTGACTCGCCGCAAGAACTTCTTCAAGTCCACCGGAGAGTACCTCGGTGTTTCTTTCGCCGCCAGCAACCCCCGTAAGGCCCTGAAGAAGACCACCCAGCACCTCGGCAACCTCCCTCTCGAGATTCTCAACCACCTCTCCATCATCCTCGACCAGATGATTGCCAACGGCCAGCTTCCCGTCCCCATGCAGCAGACCATTGCCTTTAACCACCTCACCATGCTCAACGACGCCATGGTTGGTTGCGAGCGTGTTCTCAACACCCCTCTCCCCATCGCCTACACTATTGCCATCAGTCAGATCACCTTCGTCTACGTCATCCTCCTTCCCTTCCAGCTTGTCGGTAGCCTTGGATGGGTTGCTATTCCCGCCACCATCGCTGCCGCCTACATCATCTTTGGTCTTCTTTTCATCGGCCAGGAGATTGAGAATCCTTTCGGCATGGATGTCAACGATCTGCCCCTGGAGATTTACTGCGACCAGATTGCCAACGACCTGGATCTCATTGCCGCTCACGACAAGCGCGAGGCCGCCAGCTTCATCTTCAGCAGGAAGAACATGCCTCTGTACCCTGTCAGCTCTGCTTCCGCCGGTGACTGGATGAGGCGAAGCGATGACAAGCTCCGCGAGGCCATCAAGAACAAGCCTAAGCAGATTTTCGAGTGGCGCAAGAACGCATTTATCAAGAAGGAGGCTGAGGAGGCCATGCACAAGCGCCACATCTCTGTCAGAAAGCCTAATACGAGTCCGGCTGGTCCCGCCCCTCCTAGACTATCTAAGGTCAACGAGGAGGGCAAGGATGACAGGTCTCAGGACTACGTCCCGCAACCTCCCCAGAAGCATTCCACCGAGCTCAAGCACACTCCCGGTGATCACAACGTCTAAGTTGGGTTGCGCTGTTTCTTGTTTCAAACGCGAAAAGCTAAACACCTGATCTCAATGCATTTCCCCTGGACAATACCAAAGCAAAGGAGGCGTATTTTACATCAATGGCGTATCAAAATTGGCAAATCTTTCCTCTCGGATTTTACGTTTTTATCATTTTTTTTTTAATTACCTGATGCAAGTCAAGACTCGTCAGGGCTGGGGTGGAAGTAGTGCGGACAAGGGGCACGTGTTGGGTATATTTGGGTTAAAGTAGCGTGCTTATCTGGATCGGTATTTCCGTATATCAATCACACCAATGAAATCAAAAAATTGTATCTTCACTTTCCTGTCCGTCAGCCATGCTGAAGTCGGTAGACGATGTCTTAGTTGCAGCGAAATATTCTATTCTTGCCAGCATTTGCTTTGCCCAGACTCCTAAACCCGAGTTTGCCCAGAGATCCAAACACTAGTGACATGGTGCGTGTTGAAGGAACCCGTGGTTCTTGGGAGATGGATAGCATACTGTCCTGTCCTGCTCCGTGTGCGGCCATCTCCCTCCTTCGGACATGATTTGCAAGAAATGATGAGGTCAGTCATGGGACAGAGAGCATGGGCGTACAATAAAAACCCAGGTTCCCTTTTCGACAGTGGCTGCAAGTTGGGGGCGGACCAGTACTCGTGAAACGAGAGGGAATATTTACATGCAAAGAAAGAGTCACCGTGATGCCGATAATTTTATATTGATGGCAGCACAAGTCCTTCCCCGAGCACTCGTGATACGAAGACTTCAAGGCGTTTGGGCTGAAAGTTCTTATATTGCTCATGTTTTTGAGCTTGCAACTCGCGCTATCGTCAATTCGAGTATCGTCTCAACATCGTACAAACCCTGCTGGAAGGGCCTGAAACAGCATCTTTCCACCGGCTCCTCTTTTAGCTCCCATCGGTTCCAAATTTTGCACATATATCACAGTCTTGGCAAATACTGAAGTAAACTCACATCCTCCAAAAAAAAAAACCATCTAATCACTGGTCAACACATACAGGTAATCGGCAGTTTGACAATTCTATGCTGTTGCAAATCTTTTGAAACATCTCAAATTCAATTGCTCACATTGTGCTTTAAATAGAGCCGGGTCCAGGCCAATGTGCGCGGCGCAAGTTTCTACGAATCTTGTTCATCCTCGTCGTTCTTCACTGCTGGCTTCTCTGGCAGGTACCGGCACCCAATGCCAAATGCTGCAGCCAGAGGTGTAAGAATCACCCATGCCAAGTGACCACCTAACAGGTGGTGGCGCAACCCAATGGCATAGATGGCCGTTGTGGCACCCGGGACGATAGACCGGATGGCGCTCGTGAGAGTCAAGGCCAGGGCATTGAGGGTGCCGAGCGTCTGCGGGCTGGGTGAGACATCGTTGAGGGCGAGCTGCACGGCAATGAAGGCCATGGCCACGCCGGGCATGATCACCATGACGAGGGGCCCTATAGTCCAGAACCAGATCATGGCGGCGGGGCTCGCGTTTCGAAGGATCATGTTTAGACCAATGTAGGCCAGGAAGCAAAAGGGGTACACATTTCCGCACAGCTTCAGGACGCCCTTGGTGCCCAGCTTGTGCTGCAGTTTCGGAAACGCGAGGAGCATCCAGGCGGCCTGGCTGGCGCCCTGGACGGCCATGAAGATGGAGATCTGCGATGTCGTGAAGCCAGCACCACCGAGCTCGACGGGCTCGAAAAGGACCACGGGGAGGAGAGCAGTAAAGGCAAAGGCGAGGATCATGACGTGGCCGGTGGCCCAGAGAACCATGCCCACACCAGGGGCCTTCAACAGCTCCCAGGTCGACGGAACGGGATCGGATATAACGCCAGTGGTAGTTCGCGCTTCGGTGGTCTCATCGTCACGGGCCTTCTGCTTCTTGAGTGTCTCCCTCAGGTAGAAAATGCCCAAGGCCAGGCCGCTCAAGTTAATGGCAGACGTCACAATGCCGGGCAGCGCATAGGGGTAGTCAACGAAGAACTTCCAGTCCCCAAACAGACCCGGGTATTGTTCGGCAGGCTCCGCGAGGACGCCTCCGATAAGGGGCCCGAGGAAGATGCCCAAGTTACCTGCAAAGGCGAACCAGCCAAAGGCCAGGGCCTGGGTGTCCGGGGTACTAATCTCTGCGATGACGGTGCGGATAATGAGGCCGCTGCCGGAGAAGACGCCGGCGATGCAGCGGAACAGGATCATCTGCCACAGGGTGGAGGAGAAGCCGAACAAACAGGAACCCAGCGTCGAGCCTGCGAGGCTGTAGAGCAGAACAGGCCGGCGGCCGATTGTGTCGGCCAGGCGGCCCCAGCCGACGAGGACGAACATTTGCGTGGCCGAGAAGAGCGACTCAATCAGGCCCGAGTAGAAGCCAATGTCCGAGTCCGGTAGCTTCCCGTTGCGCTGCACCATCTGCGCGATGAAGGGGAATATGCAGAAGAAGGCCATGGGCTCCGTCATGCGCAAGTAGCACAGCAGCATGAGCTGCTTCTTGTCCAGCGGCGGCGGCGCCGCCTTGGCCGCGACGCCTCGTCCTGCCTCTCCGATCGTCGACCCGTCCGTGGGCGTCGAGGCGCTGCTGCCGTAGCCATTGGTGCCGACGAGCGTGGAAGCCTCCGTGTCGGCGTCGACGAGCAGAGGCGTCGCTTCGGTCGCGTCGCGGTCGGCGCGGGGGCTTGGGGAGCCTTGTGCCGCCGGCATGGTGGATTGGGAGCTCCGGCGGGGAGCAGCTAGCCAGGTGCGGCGGACCCGTTGAGCTTGTATCGGTCGTTCGGAGGCCGTTTTTCGTCAATCTGCACGGCGCGCGCGTGGGGAGGCGACAGGGCTTGAATGTTCTGGTGAGCGAGAGAGGGGAGGGAAAAAAAAGAGTTGCGACAACGGCGAATTCCTTCCAAAAAGTAGGTAGGCTGCCTTAGGATGGGAGCACACATCCCCAGCTCCAACGATGACACTACCCACCCCCCTCCAACGCGCTAGACCCTTTGGAGGTCCATATATGAGCTGATACGAGAGTAAACGAACCGTTTTATCCTTCTCTTTGTTACATGGCGCTGGAATCCTTCAGGTATGGTGCAATCGTTTAAGGAAAATAGATAAGCGCTTGTTGGAGGGGTTGTTGTGGGAATTGCCCAAAATGGCCATGGCCAACGAGAGCTTCAACTTCCCAATTTGGGCAGTCTTCTTGGATCAAGGCCATGCAAAAAAAAAAAAAACATCATTAGGAGGGGCCAACGCAATCTCTTTTCGGCACGCTCCATCTATTCTTTTGGTGAGCCCCATAGTCAAGAACGATGGCAGATAGCTATCAGACATTTCCGCGCAGCACTTGTGCAACAGATGCGACCGGCCTCGGACCTCGTAGCACCCTTATGTCAATAGCAGACTTGTACACGTCAAGAATATGGCATCAATTTAATCTACCTCTAATATACGGCACATCTACAAAACACAACTACGAATCCTTGATGAGGTGGCGGAAGTAGTCTCTCACAAAGTAAGCCGACCGCTTGGCCCACCTCGGCCTCTGCGGGTCCTTGAAATCGACCCAGGTCACCCCGAACCGGTCGTCAAAGCCCGCCGCCCACTCCCAGTTGTCAGTAAACGTCCATCCGAAGTAGCTCTTGATGACGGCTCCCTCCTGCGTTGCCGTTGCGATTTCGGTGAGATACTGCCTGTAAAAGTCAATCCGGAACGGGTCTTCGAGGACGTCGTCTGGGCCACTGGGCCTCCAGTCGTTTTCGCCCTGGGCCGTGGTTCCGTTCTCCGTAATGTAGATAGGCGTCGTGTACCTGTCCCAAATCCAGCGCAGCGTCTTGCCCCAGCCCCAAGGCGTGGTGCGGAGCCAGTACGTGTCGCTCTTGGGGCCCCGGCTTACGCCCTTGGAATTCTCGTCCAGCTTTTCGACATTGCCAAGGTGGTCCGTCAGCTCTGGTGGCGTGTCCTTGTGCCGGATGTAAAAGGCAGAGTACGAGTTCATGCCGTAGCGCTCGGAGCTGCCCAGAACAAGCTTGCTCTCTTCGAGCGTGAACCTGGGCAAACGATCACCCAGCTGGGCTCTCATCGACGCCGGATAGTCACCAGTCAGGTATAATGGATCGCCAAACCAGGCAATCTCGAATTCGCGGGCTCGTTGGGCGGCTTCGACATCTTTGGGGTCGCTCTCATCCCACGGCTCTGACCAGTTGCCGTGGAGCGTGATCATGATGTGTCCCTTCTGAGTCGGTTGGAAGTCCTTCTTGTACGCGTCGCAGGCGTACGCGTGGGCGATCAGCTCGGTGTGGCCAACGGTAAATGGCTCTGTGCTGGAGTCGCCTACATCGTTTCGTTCGCGAAAACTCGATCGGGCTGGCGCGTGAACCCCGGCAGCGTAGCCAGCAAGGCTGAACACACCAGGCTCGTTGAAAGTGATCCAGTTCTTGACACGGTCACCGAATCGCTCGAAGCAGACGCGAGCGTAACGGACGAAATCCGGGACAAGTCTGTCCTTGTCAAGGAAGCTGCCGTACCGATCCTCGAGCGCTTGGGGGGTGTCCCAGTGGAACAGAGTAACGAACGGCGTGATGCCATTTGCAATCAGCTCGTCGATCAGCTGGTTATAGTAGTTGATGCCGGCCTCATTGACTGGATCATCTTTGCCACCTAGGGGGATGATGCGGCTCCAAGAGAGCGAGAAGCGGTAGGCGGTAACGCCATAGTCCTTCATGCGTGACACGTCTTCTTTGTAGAGGTCGTACGAGTTGACGGCGTCATCTCCACTGCTGCCGTCCGCAACCTTGCCAGGCGTGTGAGCAAAAGTGTCCCAGATGGACACTCCCTTGCCATCACGATCCCAGGCTCCCTCTATTTGAGGTGCTGCTGTGGCATAGCCAAACTGAAAATCAGAGGGAAGTGATCCCTTCAGCTCGGCATCGAAATCCCAAGGAGATGTCATGTCTCAAGTCGCAGTTCCAGCGATCGGCAGGACTCGAGCTCATGGAGGAAGAAGCAGAACCTCGACCATCATGGTTCTAATCGAACAAGCAAACTGCTCTTCAAACGTCGCCGCGATTGCAACGGCATCACGCCAATCTCCACAGCACCCCGCGCTCACTATGCGGGGTCTGGAGGGAGAGGACGGCTGATTCGTGGAATCTGAAAGGGGTCATCGGATAGCAGGGCCGACGCTTCGTCGGGACGACATGCTGTGTTTTCCAGGGTCGGTTGATTGATTTTTTAGGGGAAGGCAGGGCATGTATTGAATAGACGAGAGAGATGGGGGGAAATCTGCCTCTGCTCGAGGTGGGACTATCGAGGGTACCCTTTCTGGTCCCTCCCAACACGCCCAGCCCCCGACGACCTGCACATCGTACCCAACCTCAGTGGTGCCCGATCTCGAGGAAAGAGGGGTCAGGGCACAGATCGGGGCGGATCCTTGACGTGATTTGTGGTGATTACGACCCAGCTGCAGCGTTGCAAGCCCAAAAGCACTTTGTGCGTCGTCGCGAGCCTCGTTTACCTGGATAGGAATGAATCTATATCAGCCAAGCTCACGGACCCACGGCAAGCCAGCCGAGGTGCCAACTCCTAATTGGCGCTTTCAACCAATTATGCAGGGGGGCCTTATTCTCGTTCAACTGAGAGCTGCGGGCTAGAAGATTAGTTGCCGGCTGTTGCGTGACTTAGTTTGCGGGTGGTGGTGGCCGGGGAGGCGGGATGTCGAGTGAGGCGGGGAGATTGGGGAGTTGAAGTAGGTGGCAGATAAGAAGCGGGGGGAGGGGGAGCAGGAGGCGTCTTGCGCCTCAAAAAAGGAAAAGAAAAAAAAAGGGAAGAGGGAAAAAAAAAAAATTACATGCATCATCCCCATCTGCAATGCGATGTCATAGTCCGATGCATTATGAGCCAAAAGGAAACCCGAGCGGTGCACTAACCACATGTACATACCCACGTCCTGAACACCTACACGGCCCGGTGCAAGACACACCCCCGTGATTTGGCACCCGCCCGAGCGCGGGCCCGCGAACCAACTAAAACAATAGCTGACCGGATCCGGCGACGGACCTACGCCACCACGAATCAGACTCAGCCTTGCAAAAGCACACAAAGCCACCCAACGCAGATCCCTGCGCCAAAGAGGTGCCCAGCAGCCAACCACGGCAGCAAATTACCAAAAACTTCCGCAAGCGCGGAAGCTAGACATGTCTATGGAATAGCTCCCAGTGTCGGAGCGGCACTTCTGACACCTGCAAGGCCCAAGTCCCGGGCTCCCGGCGACCCGGCCCTTACTCGGTCGACCTCTCCCCGGGCCGGGCGGGAATAAACACCCCCACCAGGAGCAAACCGCTGCAAGACTATCCACGCTTATTCGCACCTCGCACCAGGCTGCGAAAGCTAGGACCGAGGGCTCATGAGACAGACTGTGGCAAGGGTGCGCCAAGCCACCTTCAAACCATGGTTGCTTTTATCGTGGGTGGGGGTGCATCGGGGGGGGGGGGACTGTTCACTAATCAATGCCGCAAGATGAAGCCTGCATGTCACTCTCATGTCACCATTCACGGCAGCATCTGAATGGAGCGGTGCTTCCCCATAGCGCGCAATGACCTCACTCTTCAGCCTGTTTTCTCAGCCACCGCCATGTAGGATCGCATCTCTGTCCAGCTAGCCACCATCTCGCATCTCAGAGATGCTTTTTCCCTGCCCAAACCATCAGTTAGTTGTCCTCCTCAAGTGGCTTATGTATGCCAAGACGATGCCGAACACCATTATTGGTTCGCCATTGTTTGTAAGCAACGTGCACTCCGGTCACCGCGGTCGGCCTCTTGCATTCTTGCATGCATGCCGATGCGAAATTGGTCAACCCTGGACACCTCTTGCGCAGCCTCGGCTTGTTAGCCGCCCACTCCCCTCCACTTCGCTGATCACGACACTCCCTAAGGAGACGTTGCGAGTGGTCGGCAGGGATATCTGCTGTAGTCCGTCGTCTCCCACATCACGAAACGGCTGTCTCGCAAACCAGACACACCACAACACGTACTCACCCATCTCTGATCGATCCTCTCGACTGCCTCGTCGTGGGGCATTCCTCCTGGTACCTCGTGCATTGAGAATGGGGCCTCGACGCGGTACGGTGGCTTCATCTACCTGCGCAGGTATGAAGCAACAGGTGCAGCTGTTGGTTTCTAGAGATGGATGCTTCAAGCGACTCGTTGCGTGCATTGGGCTACCGGCCACCGAATGCCGGAAGTCCCCGAGGCTCCATTGGCATTTCTCTCATGCCGGCCACTGTCCTTTCTTCTCCCACAGGAAAAGAAACAAGAAGAAACAAAAAGAAAGGAAAAAATGACCTCCTGAGCTTTCGTCATTTGATTCAAGCTTGTGCATTCAGCTAGCCTCAGTACACCTGGCTCAAACGGGCTGCCTGCTGGGGCGGTGGCTCACAATCCCCGAATACACGCAGCAGACATCTCGTGGACCCCCCATTTCGACGACGGTAGTATACGGATCGAGGCGACCAATTACTCGCTGTTCACGAGATGGGAGGGTTTGGAGGAGCATACGCATCCCAATACTACTCGGGTGTGGCTATCCAACATGAGGAAAGAGGAAGGAAACAGCGACTTCATGTTCAGAGCCAGACAGTGGGAAAAAAAGCATATAAAATGAGCATCTCTCTTCCTGGAGTCGAGGTCGTAATTTGGTTCTGCATCACACAAGATACTCGCCAACAATCGAATCAACTCAATTTTCCAAATTTCTACACTTACCAGTGCCCAACATGTCCTCTCTCACTATCACCCCCTCACCCTCTAGCACTGTCCATGTCAAAGCAGGTGGCAGTCTAGGAAATATAACCGCAACAGTCTTGACCTCTGATGTTTATCATGACTCTGTGGAAACCGGCACTTGGGGTGCAATGGCATGGTTGACTAATTCAGGAGGTGCCGAGGCACCTGCCCAAGGGAAACTCGCTGGGAACCTTGCAGTCGACAACACTTCGGGCTCATCCTCCCAGCTCACTTTTGAGTTCGAAAATCTCTCAATCGACCAAGCTGGGGAATACCGAATCAAGATTGCTGTTATCGCTCTGGGGCAGTTGGGAGGCCAAAGTAGGGTGCAAGGTGTTACTGGCTTGATCAAGGTCAAAGGATAACTCTTTTCCGCTTACAATGTTAGTACCTTTGCCCTGGAAAATTCAAATCCACACGCAAAGATTGAACCATAACCTAACCCCTGAGCAGTCTGCGGTGGCTGCCCGAAGATTCTAGAATCTCTGCTTGGGAGCGCTTGAATACGGTCATGATTTTCAAGCCGCTGACACGTCGAGAAACAGCCGCCAATGGCAGTTTGGTAATTGAGGGGCTTCTCCTGTCACCTGGCTTCCGGAGGGGGCAGTTACGCCCATTGATTGGTACCGAAGCCGGAAAGTGGAATATGAACTGGGAAGCTAGGCTCGAAAGGACAGGGTCGAGACAATGTATAGCAGTTTAGGAACCGGTCATTAGTTTTGAGGCTGTCGCTCTGAGAATCCATCGTTATTTCTGCAAGTTTCCAAGACTTCCCATTGCTCCAGATGTTAATTTCACACTGCATGAGAAACCGGGGCTTTGTGAAAATCATATACGTCGTCATGACTACGCCAGTCGCATTTATTGCCCTGGCACAGCGAGGGCCCCTCTACGCGCTGTGCCAGGCAAGGAAATTAGGAAAAAGAAAACCGCCTCACAAGGAGTTGTCATGCTCGATGCGGTTGTGGACCCCGACTGACGCACGCCGGTATGGAGCTGAGCCCGGCTCCTCGCTATTCCACCTTCTTGCACCGCTACACCAACCAGCTGGCGGCTGCTGTGAAAGCGGAGCCCCCTCCCCCTGCTCACTCCGCCTCTCCCCCGACCACGCCGCGAGGAGAGATGCCCTTGTGTGAGATCCATCACGGCCCGTCACTAACAGCTGCTAGTTAAAACTGCCGGCCAACATTAGTTTCCGGCGATCGAGTCGTTAGCACCGCGGGCCGAGGAAATCGTCAAAACGTCCTTGCGCTTAGCTCCCAGTGCTCAACGACGTCTCAACGCTTGAGGCCCTTCGTGCTTGCTTCAGGGTCCTCAATTAGACCCATGACGCACGTGGCCCCAGATCAGGCATGGCCTGGGTGGGCATGGGAAATCACTCTCCCCCCTACTGCATCGCATGCCGGTTGGCTGCGCGTTGTGTTGTGTTGCTGTCTCTGTGTGTACATCGGGTCTGCAGACTTGAGACCAACCACGCTCTAGGACACAGCCTCAACTGAGACAACATGACTTGTTGGTCATTTCTAACTTCTCTCTCTGTTGGCAACATCCTGAAAAAGAAAAGAAAAGAAAAGAAAAGAAAAAGTTCTTTGTGATGTGCAGCTGGTATCCGGTGGATACGATCAAGCCTTCCCTTGAGGGCTGCGCAAAGTGCATTTGAAAATTCAGGCTTTGGTCCCCAATCCCCGAGATCATCCGGTCACACCCATGGTTGTATCGTGCGAGCACAACGGCTGCTGTTGGTAGCCACCAAACACCGCGATTGAGACAGATCACAGATCCACTGCCCCTCCACAAACTGCCGAATACAGGAGCATAAGACTTCGGAATGCTCGATATCCGGCCGGCATGGCGTTCGTCCCACTCGTAAGGCAAACATATTCGATTCTTCGGAAAGCCTAATGCTCCTGATTGGATAGCTTCGGGGAGCGCCCCGTTGTGATTGTGATTTGAGATGTGATATCTCCAAACAGGTTAGATGGGAAAGATAGGCTATTGGCAGCTTGCAGGAAAGCCCATTGGTACGTGGGAAAGCCAACACCAGAAGCCGGCGTGAGACAGCCCAAGACCGGCGCTGCACTGTCGATCACTTGCTTCGGTCAAGAAACTTGCTTCCCGGGTTAGGATCACCCCCGATTTCCCGGGGCACCCACACTTGGTGTTCAGCTTGCACGTTGCTTGGCTGTATTGACACTCAGTGAGCAATTTCCAGGTTGCATCAGGCAATGTTGGAGGCACTCTGCAAAAAGAAAGAAATAGAAAGAGGCTTGGCTCAAGGGAACCTCATGCACAAATAAGACAATTCTGCCCTGCTCCGGTTGGCTGGCTTGTTGCAGGAAGCCCGAAGAATTTCGGCGGCCCATTTTAGCCCCCGCCATGAAGGGAGCACGGGGCGACCCCTACACATCCTGACTCCACAGTCTAATATTGTGGCTTGGGGACCATAGCGGAATTTGCCGGCAATGATTAAATACGGGAATTCGATGAGGAGAACAGGTTTTGAGCGGTTGGGTTGGGAAAGTCGCAAATACGCACCTGCAAAGAGGAATATGGAGATATGCTACATCGCTTTGCGCCACCTAATTGCCTGTCTTGGCTGAAATGTCCACACGCTGCCAAACCTGCCATCCGGCTGGCCTGATTCCTGAGTCGGAACGGCGGCAGTGCTTTCTTTTTCTTCTTGTGCAAGTAACGTTAACTTCTCAGGTTTACCAGCGCAGTCAGTATGAGGCAACGGACCGTAGGCATGCACTTATGTAAACACCCAACTTACCAACACCCCTGTCTCTGCTCCAAGGCGCTAGCTCTCGCCTGAGAGAAGTCTTGAGGGAACATGTTCAGCATTTTCCTTCGTACCCCCGCTGAGTGGGCTGCACAAGGCCCCTCTGTTCGTGTGAAGCCCATGTTAGTTATCCCATGGGTGGAGGGGAAGGGGTGTGCTCTCCTTTTGCGCATGATTGCTCATACATAGGCGTGTTGACGAGCAGACCAGCAGAGGCCCCAGAGATCTGCAACATGCTTTGTCGATCCGGACATCCCCGCTGTCAGTCATATGCAAGCTCGATTAGCATATCTCGAGAAGGAAAGGTCAGCATTGAGCCGTGTGTTCACCAGGCAGAGTCCTCTTGGAGGGACCATCGGCGTCACGAAAAAGGGCGCCGTGTGGATCTAGACCACCCAATGAGAGATCCACCATCCAGGCCTAAAAAGCCAGCTTGGCTAGAGATACCTTCTTCTCCGCATCAAGGATGCCTGCTGCTGCTGCTACTGGATGTTGGACCCTGCATTGGCCTTGTGCTGGGGGATCAGAGACATCCGTATCTGAACCTAAGGTACATTGAGTAAAAGTATACCCTAGTATCTTAGAATGATCACCCAGTGGAGAAAATATGTGGGGAGAAAAGGACGGGATAATCATAGTTAGTGCTTCCTAGATGGGACAAGAAGCTTATCGGCAGTTTGTTTGGAGATGGGGAACGCGCATCTGACTTGCAAAGAACCCTGGGAAAAATGCAACATAATAATTTAAAAAAAGGAGGGGGGATAACAGAATATGGTATTTCAAATCATATCGTGATGAAAAGGCCCGTCATTTTTGTCAGAGATCACCACGTATTCTCTTCTACCAGAGGGTTGGAATGGCACAGATTACACTTAAACCGGTGTCACGTGGTTTGTTTCCACAACAGAAAGGCAGACCCAGTCAGTACATCTGCACTATTCCCCCATCCACGATTTAGCGGGCTTACGGCGTATTTACAGAGTGCAATAGCAGTTGAGCTGTTAGAGGGCGGGTACCGGCAAAATTCTGCACCCCGCGATCCCCTCACTGCGTCAAGATGCTCTCCAACCGTGCATGGCGGAACGCAATTGACTCGCAGCCTTTGTCAATAAAATACTGGCTGGACGTCTCGGGCAGTGGAAAGTGAGCGACGCTGTTGCACAATTCCCCTCAAAATGGTGTACTACTTTAGTTCCAGCGTTGTCGAGCCATCAGGCTTCATTTACGTCGGCAAGGATAAGTTTGAGAGTATGTCGCCTCCCACCCGCTGTCTCGCGGCGTCGTTTGGCTGAGTTGGGTTAGACGAGGACTTGATCAAATTTGGCTGGGAAGAGGATGTCTGGTGAATGATTCTCTTCCCTTTGCGCCTGCGATTGAATATTTTCTAACGTGGTGACAGGGTAAGGACCCAAACGCTGCGTTTGGTTTTGGGATGCAACTGACATGGCCGCTTCAGTTCCATGTCGACAAACTATCCAGCGCCCACATCTATCTTCGAATGAGGGAGGGTCAGCAATGGGATGAGCTGCCTGAGGAGCTGGTCATGGACCTTGCCCAGCTGACCAAGGCAAACTCAATTGAGGGTAATCCCCCCCCCTCGCGCTGCCAAGTCTTGCCGGCAGGCCGCCATCTAACAGCTGTGCCAAGGTAACAAGAAGGACAACATCACCATCATCTACACACCCTGGTCAAACCTCAAGAAGGATGGCAGCATGGAAGTCGGCCAGGTCGGATTCAAAGACCATCGCAAAGTATGCCCGCCGCGCCTAAACTTCGAACGTGAAACTGATGCAAGATGCGCAGGTCAAACGAATTCTTGTTCCTCAGCGGGAGAACCCAATCGTCAATCGTCTCAACAAGACAAAGGTGGAGAAGAAGCCCGACCTGAAGCAGGAAAAAGACGACCGAGACAAGGAGCTCCGCCAGAGGGACCAGGCGGCTCAGCAACTCAGAGTACGTTTTGGAAGGCATGAAACTTTCGGTGCATCTGACGACTAACATATATCTGTAGCGCAAAGAGGAAGCTCGCCAGGCCCAAGAATGGAAGGAAAAGAAGTGGCAGAAGGATCATGCATATGATGAACTCTTCACTGACGAGAATATGGCTGGGTCAAGCAATCAGGAGCGTGGTGAGGACTGGGAGGATGATTTTATGTGATTTGCTCATCACGCAAATTGTTCGTAGGCATAAATCTACGGAAGCTAGTATCCTAAAAAAACATTCATGTGATTTTTTCAGTCTTGACACACATCATACTTTATGTCCACCACGGGCTCCTCGTGTCATCATATCAGTCGGGTATCCAATCATCCTATCCTAGGCCAAACAAATGAACAAAAATAAACAGCATGAAAGCTCAATCCAGCCATACATGCTAGCCGCTGACGCCAATCCCCAGGTTACCGCTCATGCTTATCTCGTCGAATCTACTCGTCAGCCCCCCTAATTCACTTGATGTATCAAGCCGAATAGGGCTTGATGAGCCGAGCTCACTGACGTTGCAGCTTGAGGCTTCCCTTTTCATATGACTAGCGGAGTCTTGCGTGTTGAATGAAGTTACCAGGCGAGGTGGAAGGTCATCGTCCTCGGGCTCTTCTTCAACAAGGTCGTCAAGGTCCTCGTCAGGATGAGGAGCCGGCTTCTCGTTGGATGATCGGCGGTCCTCCTGATTTTCTTGCGTGATGACGGGCTCCCCGCCTGGAAGCTTTACTTCACGGGCCTCCAGGGTCTCTGCGATGTCAAGAAGTAATAAATCCATAGGACAGATATACGCCGCATGTTTTCGCTGACTCCAGGCTAGAACATGCCCACAAAGTTGGCCATGACGACGGTCGATGACCCAAGCACCACTGTCTCCGGGAATACCAAGAGGAACAACCGGTCGCTTTCCGGAATCTTGCGGAGGGGCTGAGCTGGTGACCTGATACGTGTGGCTGGGAGATACTCGGCCATAGATCTTGACGCTGGTAAGCGCCGGGAGGATCTGGCCAGTCTGTAAGCCACTGGTTCTGGCCATACACTGAACCTCCATCCCAGGCAGAGAGGCAGAAGGAGCAACGGTAGTCGGCCTAAGCAAAGCAGCTTTGTCTTTGTGTGTTGAGCCTAGCTTTCTGAGCGATTCAGAGTCTTGAGCACGAGGAATCGAATTGTCATCCGGCATACGGTTATCAGCAAACTCGAACAGCGCCCAGTCCACCTCATGAACAAGGCCATTTGTGTGCTTCCTTCGGATGCCGCTAGATGCATAAATTTCACCCAGGCTATATGTGTCAATGTGGTCCTCATCTTCGGTCTCAGGACACGGGTAGAAGCCTTCTTCTACGTCATCAAGGGCCGGTTGTGTGACGATATATCCATCACCACAACCTGGTTCAACACCTGGAATATCGCCGGGTTCATTGAACTCATCGTCTTCATCGTCTTCATCATCTTCGTAGTCGCTGGTAATATCCGACTCGGAATATGCTTCCGATTCGGTGTCGGAAAGCTCGTAAGCAAAATCACCATCGTCATTGCTGTCTTCCCCAGATCCTGCATACCAGTCCAGGTCTGGAAGAGCACTACATCGGAGAGGGTCGTCATTACCAAAGTCCCGATCCGGGTCATCAAGCATATGATGCACAGTCATACCGTAAGCCTTGTCGTCGATGATAACAAGACCACCCAGACTGACAGGTGGGAGGTGTCGGTCCCCAATCCAGGCACCAATACTTGCTCCGTTTCCTGGTCGTTCTTGGTACTCGGGGTTGATTGCATCAAGATTGTCATCGCCACCTTCTGCGTTGCTCCGTCGGGCCATGGACCTCAAAACGGAATTTGGCTGACGTCGTGATCGCAAAACATGGCCTCGACAGACTTTTAAAGCGAATCCAGTCGTCTCGTCAAACAGATCGCCTAGTCTCTTGTTGAGAATCGCACGAACCTTGCCGACAGATGTGCAAACTACAAGAACAGTGGGCTGGACCTTTTGGGGACTAGACCCAATGGACTCGAGAGAAATTTCCACCGATTCGGGGTGCTTGCGATAGAAATGTCGCAAAGCATGATTAATTTGAGGCATCAGGATTTTATTCCATCGATCCACAATTTCTGGAGCAATGGGAACCTGTGGGTAAAGCCGGACCTTGGCTTCTTTTCCTGAAGGTTTCTCAGATACGATATCTGAGGATTTATTAGTGATTGAGATCTGAAATTCATTCCAATGGTATAGTGAATGTTTACCTTCGTGGCCTCCATTGGAGCCAACCTTTTCCATGTCCTTGCCGCGGTTTGGCTTGTCAGCCTCTTTGAAAACTTGCTTCTCGCTGAGGGGCTTTGAGTTGGACTTTGAACTCTTGAGGTCTTTACCGTCCTTATTCTCCTTGCTACCTTTCGAAGTAGGAGTAGGGGTGCTGGTACCCAAAGACGGAATAGGCTCGCCTTGATTGGTTTCTTGTTCCAGTCTTTCTTCGAGACCACTGACACCGTCTAAAATGCAGCAAGCCTCCAAAAACCGACTTGCTCTAACCTGTACACTGCTGAGCAAAGACTCTCCGCTCGAGCGCCCTGCAAGTTCGTCATCGACTGCACTCCAACAAGCTTGGACCGCTTTCATGTAGAGGGTGCCACAACGAACAGCGAGCTGCTCTAGCAGCGATTCAGGGACAAAAGTTGACGATGAATCAGGAACAAGATCTTCGAGTTTAGTCCATAACCCGATAGACAGTAGAATCATGGCGAGGGAGTATAGGTCCAAAACACGCTGGTCTGTATTGTTGGCTAGCGGGGAGGTCGCCATATTGCGAGGGTCAAGAGGGTGCCGTGAAAGGGTTGGTGTCATGGCCGGTGTGTCGTCAGTGAATAGGTCAAAAGAAGATATCAGAGGTCGTCTAATATCTACTTCGCCGTTGATAACACCAGGCTCTGTTGTGACAGCATCGCAGAAAGAGATATTTTTGTCGATTAGGTTTCCATGCGTAACTCCCCTCGCGTGCATGTCAAATACAGTGTTTACCAAGTTATGAGACAGCCTGAATTTGGCTTCTAACCTAGGTTCTGAACCAGGACGTGAGAGAAGGTCGCCTAAAGTTGGAAGGTTGTACAAAGGATTTTTCGTGAGGCGCTCAAATGAGACTGCGTTGAAGGATGGAGGAAACCTGTACACGAGTCCAAGCCTCGAGTTCTCGATGTCTTCAAAATAACCCAGAAGGCGAGGCAATCCAGTCCATGTGCCAGGGGATCTTTTAGGATCCTGTTGCAGACCAGCGGATAGTTTCTCGAAGCGAGCCATCGGTGGCATGATGCCTGTCATTGCGAAGATGGAGTCGAACGTGGCATATTCAAGGAGCAACGGAGCCCATGGCTGACGAGATGTTCCGTGTGTCAGTTCGGAATAGGCAGTTTTGCTCATAAAAACAACCTCTCGAGGACTTGAGGCGTCATCACCTTGTCGAGGATGTAAATGAGTTAAAGTTTTAGGATCAATTTGCTGCGGAGTTTGCATTCTTGTCGACTCAAAGGGACGGAAATCTTCGGAAGTTGATGGTGACTTCAATGGGGACTTGGACGACTTGTGGAGCATTGTTCCAGATGAGCGTGTCCGTGAGAGATCAAACAGGGTATCAATTGATGTCGTGAGATCATTGACCAAATCCTCGAAGCGGTTCTTGTCCCACTGTATCAAAGGCGGCTTCGTATCCTGCGAAGTTGGCGCCGCGTGGACCATGCGCTTCGAGCTGAGCCATAGAGGCTCAGCTTCAGCTAGAATGTCTTTGATAGTAGACATGATGCTTCCGACGACCTCGCTGAGGCCAGCCTTGGACAGGGACTCATCGATCTCGGCAGATTGAGTTGGGTCAGACCATTCCAAACCCCAACTGACAAGACGGTCTTTCTGGATGCGTAATTTACGGTGAAGCGCCTTGATCTCCGGGTCTTCCTCATTTTGAACAGGCTCCTTTACGAAATCGCTTGACTTTTTGGTGTCGTTGTATAGTCGGCTCAGCCGCTTTTGAAAAGGCAGCTGGAAGCCACCAAGAGGAAGAAACGACTCCATGGTGGTATTTTGATGCACGCTTTCTTCGATTGCCAAAGATATATATAACGCGCTCACCTCTTGCAGGCACGGATATTGCTGCCGCGTGCTGCGATGCAATAGCCGATGAGGCTGAGGCGGGGAATTGATGTAGGAAGCACTTAGTGAGGCTCAATCAGAGGAGCGCAGCTTGGAACTAACGCGGGCGGATCGGCATGCTTGGCGCAAGCAGGAATCGATTCGACGGCTGGGTTTAGTACTCTTTTGTCACATGCAAAAATGCAGAGCAAAATAAAGCAGCGCCAGGCTTGAGGCTTGCAGGATGGCCGTCGATACAAATTAAAGGTCTGTTTATCTCGGTGCCTGTAGCGGATCTGCGTCACGGCCTCTCTGCGGCCCTTTCCTCGACTCGGAATTGTGCAAATGCTGCTGCCTGCACATCAGACTCTCTCATTGGCCGGTACCATACACCACACTGAGGTAGACTGGGGCCACGGGCATTTTGCTTTTCCGCTCCGAGGAATAAAATCAAAGCATCTAGAGTGTGCCTAATCACATGACATAGATGCTCATGTGTCGTCACGTGCTTTCTCCCGTGATATTCAAAATTGTTGCCTGTCAGGCACAAACATTCTTTTCCAACACCAGCAAGGTTCATCGAGTTGGTGATGCTCGAAGATCCACAACAGGTCCCGCCCAGTGCGCGTCCTCTGGTTTTTCTTTAATGACATCGAATTTGCATCCTCCAAACCAACCCTGATCATGGCAAACCTTAAAATAACTGACCTATCCCACGGCCAAGATGCGCTTTTCAAGTTTCAAGATGGCGATCAGGAACTGTGACGTTGGCCGACACGAGCTTCGCAATATCCCATCCAACCTAGGAGACTCGCGCATTCTATCTGCCCACTTGTGTTCCGAAAGACCTGGGTAAGGCCTTTTAAAGACCTGACGAATACAATGTCGGACGAAACCCAACTCTGCTCATCCCCTGCCAAGCGACGAAGCGGCCCGCTTTCACCACTACCCTGTTACGGAATCACGGCACTACGTTCCCGCATCCCCGACCCAGGCAGGGCTGGCTCCATTCTCGACGTCTTGTCTTGGCCCTGAAAACCACATCACTGAAGGGGGCAATGCCTACGATCTTCTGTGGCTTTTCAAGAGCGATGTAGAAGTGCGGCATTATCTCGCAATGTTAATTTAGGTTCCATTCCCTACCAGCATACAAAATGTGCCGCAACTTCTGGGATGGCGGAAGGATTCAGGGGAATGCCCAGTACAAGCGCCGCTGATCAGGCACTTGCGGCACACCACTGGCCACTGGACTTTGCCGATCCACTGGCTCTGTAAGGGTTCGTTGATGTCTTACATCTCCGCCGGTCGGCCGATTTGGCTACCGACTATGCAATTAGGGCGCCACACCCGTGGCATCCAACAAACCATATTGCAATGACGTCTGCTAATTACGTCCACCTTTGTTCAGCTGCTTGTCAAACTTAGCATTTGAATCTATGAGTGATGCGTTAATTCGTTTCTCCTTACTCAACATGAGTCCTGACTGCTCAAGCAGACCAAGCTATTTACATTTTCCGCCGACAAATATGTACACTATAATAATCAGAACGCCCTTCCAAGGAAACACAGATTCCGCCAGAATGCAAAATCTCACTTTTGGGAATACTCAATGCTGTATTGCACAGTCTTTTGGATTGCACCTTGTTGAGTGCTATCCCACTGTGGCACAGAACTCGGACCGCTCTGTGCCGTATTACCCAGGATGCTTTCTTCGCTGCCGGTTGACCCAGGCTTCTTGATGACACCCATGTGAATACCGTTGCTGCTGCTCTCAATCGGAATCCACTCGTTCTTGTCTCGAGTCTGACTGTGCGCAAACGACTTGGTGCCATAGCTTGTCGGTCCGTACTTTTGGTTGTTGCTGCTGCTCTTGGGCATCAACATGGGGAATAATTTGACGATCACTGGCCGGGCCATTGGAAGGCAGGCGCAAACAATCGCCACGTTCATCTCGATGATGGTCCACATGGTTGACGAGATATCATAAGTCGAGTCAGTTGTCGTTGATGCAATATCGATGGTTGTGACTCGAAGGCACGAAGTAATGACCACAAATCCACCCAGGGCGAAGACGAGGACCAACGCTATCTTCTGAGCTCGTTGAATCTGAAGTTGGTACACCAGCGCCATGGGCATGAAGAGAATGATGAGGTCGGTGGCGATCGAAAACCCCGCGTTTGCATACCAAAACTTTCCACTGTCAATACATGTTCCTTCGATCGTCTTGTTGAATGCTCGAGGGATCGGGTTGCACTGGAATATGGTGATGATGACTGAGGCGATACAATACGCAAAAACGCAGATGATCAAGAACCAACAGAGCCACTTAAACCAACGGATCTTGCCAAAGATACGGAGGTAGAGTAACAGGATCGAGCACTTTGTCAAATTGATGCACGCTTTATACGTAACTTGACAAACATAGAAGTACTACAGCGAAATATCACGTTAGATTGACACCACACGGACGGCGGCAAAGTAGGAATCACAAACCTTCAGTGCTTCAATCTTGTCCGCCGGGTCGAGCGTTTTTACATGTCGACCAAACCCAAAGTGGCATGCTGCTGCGCGTAAGTCTACAATTACATTCGACAAGACTGCGCCACCTACAAGCAATTTCCATTGCGCTGGATAATAGAGCAAAGACCTGGCAAGACCAATGTTAGCCCGTGCAAATTGACGATGCGTTTGGTGGACAAAAACTTACCAATGATGCAATGATGGCATAATCATCAGCGCCAAGGTGGCCGCCTTTTCGGAATCGGGACCATATTCTCGTTGCTACCAATAGTGGACAAAGCACACCGAATATTGCTATTGGGATATATAGCATATGCGCATTATTGGCAGTCGGATCCAGGCTGTTGGTAGTCATGTTGAGGGATGGGCGTTGGTTCAAACCGCCTGGGCCTGTCAAGACTCGTCCAGGATCGTTTTGGAGTCAAAGATCGTCGGGGGCTTGAAGATATATATGAAAGTGGGCTTCCCCGAAAGAAGGGATGGGAAGACCCTAGCCTCTAGGAAGAACCAGCGAAAGAGCCTCGAACGAAGGTAGACAAGGTGGAGACTGAGTAACAGCCGACCAGCGTGGACAAACGCAAGACGGCATTCAGGGTGATATGCAAACAGAGAGGCGACCTCAGCACCAAGGGGCTGGGCCGAGGATTAGGGCAAGTTGCGCCGCACCTCGTCACTTTGGACGAATCTGAACAATAGAGTACGTAGACTTACCTTTTTCAACAGCTCCCCCACGACAGTGCCTTGCTGAAAACTACGATGCAGCAGGTAGTCTTCATCCGGGCCCATCCTTGTCGTTGTATTGGGGGAGCCGTGGCAACAGTGGTTCGAGCTTGCGAGTGGGAGGCCAGCATTGTCCTCACGGTCAAGGGACAGCAGGGGGACGAGACGCAGATTCCGCTTTGTCAGGGAGATTGAGGAACGTTTGATAGCGGAGAAGACAGTGAGTGGTTTTGAGGATGACCCACGTACACGCCCCAGAAGGAGTGAGAGCCTTGGAGGAACCTGGTTCCCACGCTCCTGTGGGTACCAGACGACGGAGGTGCTTCGGATGTGCCATTTTTCTCGGATCAACACAGTTCTTTCTTTTTCCCTCCCACCCCATGGAGGCGTTCATTCATTGGGGCACCAGCGTCATTACTCGTCTCTTCAACGACGATCTCTCCAATCGTGGAAGGTGGACCTTCGCTTCAGAAATCTGTATCTCAGCCGTGTGGGAATGTCTGTGATTCTTATGCACAAAGGTGCCCGCGCGGAGACGGCGTGTAATTCGAGGCGACAGAAGAAAGCGGCGATCTCCCAACGGCATATTCTCGTTTTCGCTCCGACGAATACACCCAGCCCGGAGGGCGGGAACAAAGGCAAACCAGCGGGCCGGTGCCAAGAAGGATGGGTGACTGGCGGCCTGAACAATTGCCGGCGTAGCAGCTCTACGCTGTAGCTAGATTCAGTTTCTGTGCCGCGGCGGAATGGGGCTTGTCATGACAGGCAAATTCGGGGTGGCACGCGCCAGATCTCAACCCTACCCCGAGCGTGGCTCCATCCTTCTCGCTACGGACTCACCCAGGCGTGTCAGATACTACGTCTCATCGCCAAATCGCTTAAAGGAGTAGTACCAAGGCCACGTCTGCGCCCGGCCATACCAGGTAGACGAGATCGAGTGCGAACAATCCACATTCTGGTCCGACCTTACTGTCATTGCTCGAGAGATCTGCATTATTACTTGCAGATGGCTATCTCAGAATGTAGGATAGTTCAACAACGATAGATCTGCCAACTTGTTTGCATCATTCCGCACAGACAAGGCGAAATGGGGTGGGCTAAAGAGCAACCCTCGCAAAAGATATCCGTATTCCGGGCACGCAGAGTCGCATGCACAATGGCCGGACCTTGGTACCGCGTGTTTCGCCCAGTCCCGTTGTGGGTCCCTGTCTGGGCTTCGGACAGAAGACATTGTTGACGACTGTGGCCATTCAACAGCTGTCTGGCCACTTCAATCTCGTTTGGTGTTGGCTGCTGAGCTCGGGAAAAGCAAAGGTGCCTTGCGAAAATCGGGTCGGGTGCGCCCCTGGCTTTTGGTATCCAATTGCCGGTTGCGAAAAACCCATCCATACGCAAGCTCTCCAGAAGAGAAAGTCAAGCAACAAGTTGAAGCCCGCAATCGGCTCCGAACTATTCATACTACTCCAGTAAATCACGTCTTGATCGGCACAGAAATAGAGTATGGTGGGTTCGGTGCAAAAGCGAGCCAAAAACGGAGAGAGATCAGCAGTCCTGGGGAAGCGGGCACAGTCGACGAGGCCCGGCGGCAAGTTACGAATTCCTCGGTCTGCGAAAGATTTGTTCAGTTGTGAATCGATCCTGAGCAAGGGGGCGAAAGGAGCCAGACTGCTTTTGCCCTTGAAATGCGATGCGACCCTGTGTTGGTTGTCGACGCCACAGTACGCCAGGAATCCCCAGGGTGCAGGGACTCCAGATGCTGACGTCTCCGCCACGCCAACTGGGGACGGGAAGCGGACGCTAGACGGCATTGGCGCCAGTGGCATCCCACTACCGGCACATGGATAGCCAAGCGACGTTGCTCGTTTCGGGAGAGGCTGGATGCTGGGTCGGGCAGGGGTCCATCAGCCCATTGATGTTGGCGATGTCTGCCGGCCTGCAATGCTTGCATTTCTCGATGCGACGCTGGACGGCAGTCAACGGGGGTTCTATGGATGGCGAGATGATTTTTTCTTTCCTTCTTTCTCGACGTCTCCATTTTCTACTACGCTGTGGCGTCTGCACTCTGCGAAAAAGCCCAGCAACGGAAGCAGAGTGGCCAGCACCGCCAGGGAAAAGAAATGAGGGAAACGCAATACGGTTGAGCATCTCAACTAGGAAGTCCGTAAAGTGGGAAACCATCCCGCCCACGACGCTCGGTCCACGCCGCTGTTGGTTGTACATGGGCCACTGCAGATCGCCATGGGTCACAGAGGCCAGAGGCAGTGGCTTTTTTGAACGAATTGAGCTCCCTAGTGTTGGACGTGACCACCACGTGCAGCTGACAGTCTCAGTCGTGGGATGCTGGATGGGGGATCGTCGTTGTTGCATCGTTGAGCTCAGCACCTTTGGTGTTGGCAGCTGGTCAATAACATAGTGGTTTTGTCGGTCGGTGCCTCAATGGACTCTCTCCAACGCCCCCATCAACCTGCAACGGCACGGTAGCTCGCTAACATTGGGGCGGAATAATACCAGTCTTCAAGTCCAGTTCCATCCTTCGCAAGACAGTCGCGGAACGGGCGCTGGTGGTGTCTAGCACTCTCCGACGGGCCGGGGGGAGGGTACCCTGAAAAGCCGACACTGTCGACCGACACCCATCTCCAGCATATTCGCTGGCTGATGGAAAAGAAAGTGGTTTTCTAGCTTCACCTAGTACAAGGTTCCTTGCCAAGGGCGATCCTCCCTCCCCACAACGGCCCCCCCACTCAGGAGTGCGCTCTCTTCTCGCACACTCGTGAGCGAGTGACCTCAATGCGAGTCAAATGAGAACTATTTTCTAATGCAACATAACGACCCGGTCGGCTCCTCTCACACACTGGGCCTCATACCCTATCCTGTGCACGGCAAATCAGAATGCAAGGGTAATGGCTAGAGGGAGGTCAAATGAAGCACCAAAGAGGCTACCCATTCGGCCATCCAGCAACCCCCCTTGCCAGCAACGTCCCATCCAGTGAGGAGGCGAAACTGTTGATGGATATTCTTAGTGCCTCCCTACCATCCAGGATCCAGCATCGGTCGCATACCCCCTCGTCGTGTTGCAGGAAAACTGGGAACAAGCAAAGCATCAATATATTATTTGGCTCGCACATGCACGTCGCCACCCCATTGCCTCCCCCTCTCCCCCAGGCTGTCAATTAATATCGACGCAGCCCCAACTGACTTTCTTGCAGTCTGCTAATTGCTAGTTCTCTGCAGATCGGTTGCTTGGGGAGGGAGTTGATCTTCGCCCCCATCCTGGTTTGACATAAACGTGCTTTTTTCACCTTTATCCACCCCGCCCTGTCTTAACCCCCATCCCGCCGTCTCTCGTTGAAGCCTGTCGATCCGCCGGTCATATCTCTCAAGGCTCAACTTGCTTTACTCGCGCGGCTTCAAGATGTCGGTAAGCGAGACCAAGTCGCCGGCCATGTCGGACGAGCAGCATGTGCCCGAGTCGCCCAAGCCGTTCGACATTGACCCCAGGGTTGAGCGCAAGCTCCTGATGAAGCTGGACTTGTGCATCTACCCGACCCTTTTCATCATCTACATGATGTCCTTCTTGGATCGCATCAACATTAGCAATGCGCGAATCCAGGGAATGGCGACGGAGCTTGACCTGACGGGCAACCGCTTTAACATTGCTCTCTTTGTAAGTCAATCCACCCCCAATCTGCGACAATAGCATGTTTTTGGGGGGGTCCTAACTTGCAGATGTAGATTTACTTTGTTCCTTATATTCTTCTCGAAGTGCCCTCCAACATGATTATTCACAAGGTTCGCCCCTCGATCTACCTGTCCTGCCTCATGTTCCTGTGGGGCATCGTCAACATGTGCATGGGCTTTGTGCACTCGTATGGCGCTCTCGTCGCCCTGCGATTCCTGCTCGGCGCCTTTGAGGCCGGTGTCCTCCCCGGCATCATTTACGTCACTTCCATGTACTACAAACGCCACGAGTTTCAGAAGCGAATGTCTTTCTTCTTCTGCAGCACCCTAGTAGGCGGTGCCTTTGGTGGCCTACTCGCCTACGCCATCGCGCGCCTCGGCGGCGAGAAGGGCATGAGCGCGTGGCGATGGATCTTCATCATTGAGGGCGCCATCACTGCATTCTTGGCCATCATTGCCTGCTTCTTTATTGCCGATTGGCCCTCGCAGGCTCGCTTCCTCACTGCCGAGGAGCGGGAGCTCGTTCAGCGCCGCATCAATGCCGACTCTGGCGACGTGTGCCGCATGGACACGCTCAACGGCTTTGCCTACAAGCGCATTTTTTCCGACTGGAAGATCTGGCTCGGCGCCTTCATGTACATGGGCATCGGCACCACTGGCTACGCCGGAGTCTTCTTCATGCCCACCATCCTGCTCGAGTTTGGCTGGGTCGCTCAGGAGGCACAGGTCCGCACCATCCCCGTCTACGTGCTCTCGGCCGGCGTCGTGCTCATCTCGGCATGGGCATCGGACCGAACCAAGCACCGGTACGGCTTCATCCTCAGCGGCTCCTGCATCGCCACCGTCGGATACGCCATGCTCCTCAACCAGGTCGGCAGGTCCCGCGACTACAAGTTCGCCGCCGTCTTCCTCATCAACGCCGGGGGATATATTGCCACGCCCATCATCCTCGCCTGGCTTCAGAACAACCTGTCGGGCCACTGGAAGCGGGCTTTCGGCTCGGCCCTCCAGGTCACGCTGGGCAACATTGCAGGTATCGTCGGCGCCAACATCTTCCTCACCAACGAGAGCCCCCTCTACAGGACCGGCTACGGCACGGCCCTCGGCATGCTATGGATGGGAACCCTCGCTGCCACGGCCATGTTCACCCTCATGTGGCGCGAGAACAAGAAGCGGGCGGCCGGCGAGCGCGACGACAGGCTCAATCTCTCCGACGAGGATCGCAAGAACATGGGCGACTGGCACCCCAGCTTCCGTTTCACTCTGTAAAAGAAAAGCACATACACACACAGACACACGCATATACATAGTAATCGCGGCACAGTAAAGGCCCCCGACAGATTGTATATAGATAGTATTGCACTAGCCCAAATACAGGAGGCCATTAGTTATTCTTGAATCGGCACCCCCAAAGAGAAGAAACAGCCGACCATAATGTTCATGTAATTCATCCTCCATACGCACTTTCTGCACACAGGTGATGACACGTCGGGAAATTTTGAACGACAGCGAGGATCAACCCCCCGGTCTAACCTTACCCAGAAAGACGCCCAGCTTCTTCTCCGTGCCGCAAAACGACAGACAATGCTGTTGCTGCCTTTGCATGCCCTACATACATCTACCAGCCGCACCTCGCTTTCTGGGTGGGCCTCTGAACCACCTACCCCCGGCATTCCGTCTGAGCCTCGCATCTTCCCATCGAACAAGGCTCCCCCCATTTTAACCCTTGGCGCATAACCGCCCCCTTCCCATGTCCCTCCCTCCCAAAAAAGCCTTGTTGCTCACATCGCCGACGTCTGCCCGCCTGCATCCTTTGGGAACCGGGTCCCGCCTCTCCCCCGTCTCCCCTTCGTCGTATATACTCCAACATCATTGACGGAAGATTTAAAAAAA
>VTGD01000205.1:4825-50002 GCA_013406985.1 Calonectria crousiana | reverse complement strand
TTTTTTGCTCTCCCTCGATGCTTTTGAGCTCGTTGCGGGAGCGGTTGCGGAGCAGGCGTACCCGTTGCCGGCCGGGAGTGGGGTTTCCGAATCAGCCCTAGCAACCACTGACGCAACCGCTGTTGGGTCGGCAAAAAGTGCCCATTTGACCGGCCCGGCGCTGCAATTGCGCGTGTGCCGGTCGGCCACTTGGCGCCTGATGCCGGCGCGAGCTCTCTGACCACTTCCCTGTTGAGCCTGTTCGCGATTCCGGGGCCCGCTGTGGCCTGGTCTGCCCTGTCCCGGAAAAGCACCCGCCCCTCTATGGCCGGTGCTCCTCCAGCGCTACGCTGGTGTTGGTTGCCATGCTCTTTGATTCAGTGCCCTGCCTCATAAACTCTGTTGGGGGCTAGCGTCGGAAATGGCATCCCGCAGTCATGGTTGCGCCAACCGCCAGTGCCGAGACAGCTTTATCAACATGCAAATCAATTAGCTGGATACAGACAGATCTGCAGCGGCTTCTTCCTTTGTTTCTCAATCCCGAATAGGCCGTCATCCGTCATCCATAGCCACCGTGGAATGCTGAGCGCTAATTGCCCATGACGCTGACTGGGCGCGAGCGCCTGTGTCATGTCATGCCTCTGGCATCAAGATCAACTACTCAACACCAAAGTCTGGGACTTCGGTCAACGGCCTACATGAACCATAAAGACGGCCTTTTTCACACACCACCCATCATGTCTTTTTTTTTTTTGTTGTGACGCAATCTGCGCCCCCAATTCTTCCTTGGCTTTTTGCACACTATACATCATGCTCAAGCCCCTCCCACACACTGAGGTTCAAGCTTAGTGCCATCATGACAACTCCTTACGACATGCACAAAAACACCCAGAGGAACCACACGCAACTCTGACTATTGTTATGTTCTGGATTACAAACTAACGTACACGAATACGTACTGCTATCCTAACCAACTCACACTCTGGTATAATTCCAAGGGATATCCATTTGCCAAGCCCCCCCCCCCCCCCCCCCCCCCCCCCCCCCCGCCACCAAAACACCAACTGATGCGTCTAACAATAAAAGGTATAAGGTAACGTAGTTTCAACTCAACAAACTTTCCTCCGTGCCCTCTTTCCCGAGGGCAAGGCGCCTATCCAGCGCCGTTCCCTAGGTGGCAGGCGACATTTTTTGCTTGGCCTGGATAATCCCCGACTAACTGCCTCCCTTATATCAATTGCTTCCAGCACCTCCGCCCTTCCCATTTCCTGCTCACTGTGATGTTCCGTTAACGTGCCCCTCTGCAGCCTCGGGTTTCGTTCCGTCCTGCGGCGCGGTCCTTGAGGCTGCGTCGTTTTGGCCATCCCTCTGGTCGTTGATCATGTTCTCCATGAAGGAAATGTAATCAAATTGTGGCATTCCTCGATCCTCGGACATGTCTGGTCCCTTGTGGGCGGGCATAATCTCAATCAGCTGGTCAATTACCTCATCTGGCACCAAACTGTGTCGCAGATCCATCTCCGTAACGTAGGGCTTGCCATCGGCCACCTCTCGGAATGATTGGAAGACCTGCTCCGCGGTGTTCTGGTCTTCTGTCACATCCACCATGAAGCGAATAAACTGCTCGAACGTGACGTAGTCTCGTCCGTTGGATGTCTCCAGGAAATAGTCGTGCATCTCGTCTTCTGAAAACACGAGACCCAGCGAGGCCAGCGCCGCACTGAATTCGAGCTCTTGCAAGGAGTTGGTGTCGTCACGGTCAAAGTGACGGAACACACTCTCAAACTCTTCCAGCTGGATGGGTGTTAGGTTGGTCATGTTTCGCGCCACCATCTGGTTCTCCAGGAAAGCAAGCTTCTTCTGCACAGACGTCTTTACCAAACCCAATTCGTACAGCAGCTCATCGTATGTGTAGGTCGTGAAGTCATTCTCTTCAATATTGGCTTCTTGACACTTGGCGTCCACTGATGCAATCGTCTCCAGGTACCGATCCAGAGGCGGGAGGTTGTCGCTCAGCTTTCGTACATGATGCAATTGATCCTCCACGTCTCCGTCAAGACCTGAAATGGCTAGCTGCATTGTGTTTAGCGCCATGGCAAAGTCGTTGGCCTTGTCTGCAAATGACTTTCGGAGGGCGTTCTTGATGCTAATATCGTGTCAACGCAAAACTCTAATTCAGTATAAATAAGCAATTCAACTTACTCTCGAATCGTCTCGTTGATCAATTGAGCCCTTGTCATTTCGGCCCGGGATAGCTCAGTCCAAGTCTTTTCAAGAGCGTCCAGACTCAGCTCTGCTGGTGGATCATACGGCCGTAGGCGATACGTGCCAAGTTTCGTCTTGATGTTTCCGAGCAGCGTGGCCAGATCACTCTTCTCAGCAACCCACTCACGCTTCTTGCCTCTCTTGTATCCGGCAAACGCGTTCGCCTGGGCTTTAGCATCCGTGTATGTGCCCTCAAACTTGGCTTGCTGCCACTCCTCAATCTGCTCCCGAATCATCCTGAGCAGCTCTCGCATGCGGCGCTCATAAGCGCTCTGCATCTCCCATGCACCCTGCATGTTGTTGACGAACTTCTCGACTCGGCGTCCGGCGTTCTCCACCTTCTCCATCTGTGAGAATGCGTGGAACCAGTAAGCGATGTAGGTCATCAAACTTCGCTCATCAGGCTTGGCCACGTCGCACACATCTTCAACATCCAACAGCTTGGGGATGCCGATTTCCTTGTGCGCAATATCAAACGCCATCTGCATATTTTTGCGATGCTCCGTTTTATCGAGTGCGTCGTAATCGATAAGGTCTGGTCGGTGAATATCGAGAAGGGCACAGAATGCCAAACCGTCGTTCCAGCTGCCACTAAAGTCTCGCACCTCGACCTCATCGTAGCAAGCCGTCTTTCTTTGACACCAAAGGAGCAAACCTTCTTTGGCAGACATACCCTCCTCGTTAATATCGCTGATGGTGAACCTCAGAATCAGGGTCCAGATAAGACCCAACACAATCTTGCGGTTTCCATCGACAACATCTTCGGCACCAATATTGGTCATTTGAATGCCCCTCGACTTGATAAAGTCGAGCGCTGTGTTGGCATTTTCGAACTTTTGCACACGAAGCTTGGGTTTGGATGCATAGCGGCCGAGCGATTCGTGGGACAGACATTCCAGAAGGTGAATTAACATAACCTGTCAGATTGCAAGGTTAGTGGATGGACATTGGAGGGCATTCGGGTACGTACACCATCGCTGAGATCAGCCACCAGGTCCTTGACCTCGAGGTCGCGGGCCTCGAGCTTCGTGTTGAGCCTGCAAGGAAAGCACAGGACATTAGCACACTGATCGCTGTCAGGGGAGGGGGGGCCGCAAGGCATCGCGACCCAGGGAGCGGCCAGGCAAGCAAGTGGCTCGGGGCAAAAAAGCAACGAGCACGACAATGCTACAAGGACAAGGGCGTAAGTTACCATTTGGTGAAGGTCTTCTGCTGGACCGTAATCCACCTTTGCTGTTCGGCAAACGCCATCCTCGTCAAGCCTGTATCATGCGGGGGCTCAACGGCAGCAAGAGCATCAGCAGGAGTGCTTGAACTTCTCTGAAATCTGGACGGCTGCTTGCTCGAGGGCTTATCCCTACCGTCCTTGACGCCCAATGAAAAACTTCCGCTTCCTGATCGCTGGGAGCGTTGCTGTCGTGCAGCATGCAGTTGTGACTTGTCGCGCCTGGATCGTGGGGTGGGGGAGGAAGCGCTGGAGTAGGTGAGGGTCCGGGGCCGAGGAGCAGGTGAAGGGGATAGGCTGCACGAGTCGAGGCACTCGGATACGGGGCGGGATGGGGGCGAGTCGACTGAGCTGTTCGCGGTGGAGGTGGATGATGTTGTGGAAAAGTTGGAAATGGTCGACAGTCGCGAGCTGACGGACGGCGAATGTTGACGACGGTCCTGGGTTTGACTTTGGTGGTTGTGGTTGTAGCTGTCGCTAAGGCGGGAGTGTAAACAAAAATCGGGGAACTGCTCGCTGTCCACGTTGCCGGGCTGCAGCGGTGGCCTCCCCTGAGCGGCATCCCCAGCGGCGGGACTGGCGGCCATGCTAGGCGATTTTTGGTGGTTGGCTATAGTGGTTGACTGCTAAGCGTGACCAGTCACGACGTAAGTGACCGCCACCCCGGTAGTTTTTAGCGGCCTGGCGCTGGGGGGTTCGTCCCGCTATCGATTGTGCCCAGCGGGGATCCGTTAAAGTGCCCGTATTTGCAGATCAGGGATGCGAGGGAACGAATGATTCGATGTTTCTCGCCTTGTGCAACACGATTCAAGACATGCACTTGGGGAACATAAAGGGGAAAATGACGGAATGAAGAAAAAATAAAATAAAACGGGCAAAGACACACCACGGGCCGGCCGACGATGGAACAGTAGAAGTGAATCTTTTTTTTATCACAAGGCACCAAGACAATGCCAATGTCGACTGCAGGCCCATCTCACCGCGCGAGGGCGAGAGGCCATCGCCCAAGGTTTATACCCCCAGTAAACCACCAAGTGCCCTCATTTTCCTTCGCTTCCCCTATTCACCCTTCACCCTCTCCAATCCTCTAATAATCATGCTCCCTCTCTTCAAAACGGTCCGAGACACCAGAAATTGATGCGATAAAGAGGCTTGGCCCTCAGACCTTGCCAATTGGAGACATGTGATGGCTCCTGAAACCAGGGCATCCAACTGGAATGCCAAATCGTCCTCTTTGGCAGCAGACGCCGCTCCTAACGTGCTACACCTTTCCCATGTCATCGTCTGAATCGGTCCATGGCCGCAGCCACATTTGGCAGGCGATTCATGCAATGGCGTACAGGGGGGTGAGGGGGTTGCTTTCGTGCCGTACCTGGCGATGCTCGCGGTGAGGCCACACCATCTTGGGCCAGGGGCTTCGTTGATGACGACCGTTGGCGTTTCGTCAGACTTAGCCAACTTTTGAAAAAGAGGGGATGTGTTCATGGAAACATCTTCTTCATTCTATCTCATGCACCACGAGCGGGGTTTGGTGGCACACTGGGCGCGTTACGAGCCCGTTCCTCGTCCCTGCACCTCGATCTAATCCGGTGCTAATCTATATGGCGCCGATCATGGTGGTATTAGCTTCTCAACGTCGAACACAGGAATGTTTGATGTCTACAGGGACTGGTTTCGCCCAGACGTAAAATGCTTCAAAGTGACGCCAGCCTTTTCGTTCCTGGGTTAGTCCAGGAACCCATCTTACTCATTGGATGACAGATGATGTTATGGAAACTCAATGGAGTTGACGCTGTCTGTCGACGAGGACGCGTCAAACACCCTCCTCCATGCTGCCCTGGATGCTGGAGGCGATCCCAAGGCCAGGGAGGCCTTTTTGGTATTTTTAGATACGCTATTCATGCGCAAGGCATGGGCTCCAGAGATCAGCCAAAGTGTATGCAAATGTTGCTGGCAAGTGACACGCGAGCGATTACACGAAAATTTCAAGACATCAGTGACAACAGTGACAGCGACCAATGCGAATCCTCTGCTCATGAAAAAAAAAATACCCGGCCTTGCCGTGCAATGTGAGACATCCTTGAGCTACGAGCTATCGGATATGACAAATGATGCCGAGCAAATCCAGCTACCAAATTCATGTCTGCGAATAATTCCCATGGTGCGCTGAGGCCAGTGCATCTCATAAACATGCTAAAATTAGGACTCCCGTGCAAGCGAAACCCGAAAAAACAAACATGGTCCCTGGGAACTTGAAACGACCGGCAAATAAACGACATTGTTCAATATCTCAATCGTATTGCTTGCAGTCTACCATGTTTTGCAGGAGCAAACGGTGAAGAATACAAGATACGCATGACGCGAGCATCTTTGTCATCCCAATATCACAAATCATAATTCATAACAACATCAACATGATTGTCATGTTACCTCATTTAGGTTTGCCTTTGTTTGTCTGTTTTGTTTGTTTATTGTTTTCATTAGGGCCTAGTAGATTGCTTACTTAGCTGTCTTCCATATTCCATATTATCATCCGATTTTTTGGATTCATTTCGATGGTGCAATTAGAGGCTATTGTTGTGGAATCATGGTCGGTGTCTCCCGCAGGCTGCTTAGACAGAAGGTTTTATGCTATTCAAATACGGAAAACATACAATGCCTTAGAATATTTATCATACAAGAATAAATTTAGACAAGCTCTATACTGATATTCGCTATCGATCTGGAGCAGTATCATGCGAACCGTCCAACCTGATGACCTGAAATTGGAGCTGTGTTGTGAATTCTCAAAACTTGCAACATGGCCACGATGATGAATTTAGTCGCAATATCGCGCCGCTGTACAGAGGTAATGCAAGTTGATTTTGGAATTGTATTCATGGGTCACATCTACCAAGCCTGCCATCCTCACAAAGTGAGTAATTGATACATACCCATTTTTATAGACTCTTATACACCATACATCATACAGATACAAATGGGCCGTTCCATGCCGTTGGTTTGATCTACTTCCTCTGACCAGACTGTTTCGCCCGGGACCGCAGGGCGTAGCGCTCCTTCTTCCAGGCAAACACCAACTGATCAACACTGCCCATGTCGTGACTGGGCTTGCGCATGTAGGTGAGGCGGGCTCTGCGCGCGCGCTTGGGTCGTCGCCAGATAATGTCGATGCCCGTAACCGTGGGGCTGTAAATCTTGAACCACATCTCCACTCCCACCTTCATCATCTGGCCGCGCAGCAGGATCGCCGTGTCCTGTCCCCGACGGCGGATCTGGATAAAGGCGCCGGCGAACGGTTCGCCCGACTTGGTCGACACCATCAGTACGTCTCCGACCTTGGCGCTGTCGGCGTGCTCGCGCGAGAACAGGCGGGTGCGGGCTCCTGTCGGGTCCAGCTTGGCGATCTGCTTCTCTTTGAGGGCGGGCATCGGGTCAGGGTGCGTGGCGCGGATGGAGGGAATCTCGGGCCAGACGGTGAACTTGCTGACCTTTTCCTTTTCGGCCCCTATATCCTTAACGTTAGAAGATCGGGCCCAGAGGGTAGCGTCAAGGGCGAGGACTAAGCCGTACGTTGTCGTCCGCTAAACTCGTTTCGAGGCAGAGATTTGGCGGGGGTCGCGGCGGCCGCTGAGATACATCTCTGGAATGACCTCTGGTACCTAGCCTGTCGAAAGGCCGACTTGAGGCAGCCTAACGGCCGTCCCGCGTTGGCAACATTCATCGTGAGTGGGTTGTCGTGCAATAGATGCTGGGCCGATTCCAGAATTTCTGGAGCTTCAAAGTTCCTGGGTCGATAGGCCAATTCCGTCGCATGATTGGTCCGGTGCCACAGTTTCTCCGACAATCTTCCGGTCCCTGCACCCAAGTTGTGCCCATGGTTTTGGCTATTGGGAACTTTTTCGGCAGCTTCATTCGATCGTACGTTTCCGGTTCAATTCTCAAAATGGTGAAGAAGTCATTGACCCAGGCCATGCGGCCTCTGGCCAGCATGTGCGCCTCCTCGGTGTCTCGGTCAACCCGCCAATTCAGCACCAGTCCCGCCCATGGTACGTTTTTCGTCTTCACAATCGGTCCAAACGCTCATATGTTCCCATTCTAGGCTTGAGGACCACCTTCACCGAAACCGACAACGCAGATCTCAACAATGTTCTCAGCCAGATCCAGGACAAGATTATCCTCCCTGCCCATCTCCCTGAGAAGCAGCGCGAGCTCATCTTCAACCCCAAGAGGCGCCTCTATATCCAGCAGAACCCCCTCATCATTGAGCTCGAGGGTCTTGAGCACAAGTTTACCACAATTAACCGATTTACTGAAATCCCGAACTCAAAGAAGGTGCTCCTCAGCGCTCTTGAGCTCATGAAGACAAAGGAGGAGTGGGCAAACTTGGGAACGCTCCTGGCTGGCTACAAAAAGGCCGGCATCAAACTCCGCCAGCACCACTACATGAAGATGATCCGCAAGGCGGGTCGCGAGGGTCAGATCTACTCTATTATTGAATGCGCCAAGCAAGCCCCCAATACAGGCTTTGAGCTTTCGGAAAAAGCGTACATCATCCAATTGTTGACATTTATTGCCGAAAAGGAGCCCGCCGATGCGCTGAGGTGGACTGAGATTGTCCTCGATCTCCTCGAGCGACCCCCACACGCCAAGCAAACCTTTCCTCCACGACAGCTCAACACTGTTGTTCGTGGCCAGTCTTTGCACGCCCAGGCCTCCAATGCCCGAGCCCAAGCAGAGCTGAGTGAAAATGAACTGGCAGACCTCAAGGATGCTGCAAAACTATATATCAAGAACTGGAACAGGGAAATGGAGGATGCGGCCAATGCCAACCCGATCGTCGAGCTGGACCCAACAAACTCTCCGAAGACGAAAGTTGCCACTCTTTCCCCAAGCGAATTCATTCAAGCCATTGCACTCAACATAAAGGGCCTGTCGCTGACACGAGAGGCCCTGGGTTACGATGAAGGTGTGAAGACGCTTGAGGGCATTGAGCAGAAGCTGGAGGCATACCTCCGCGAGTTTGTTCAAAAGTCAGGATCCAAGTACCGGGACAACTGGGCAGGCGCTTATGAGAAGGTCGTGGGCAAGAAGCCCCAATGGCCAGTGTCGGCTTAGGCATGAATTAAACGTTGGAATGTACCATTTAGTGTATTATCTACCTTTTTTTTTTTTTTACCCTGTACAACATACAACCCCGTCTATGGTAGAACAATGTACTTCTCCAAGTGCTTAGGCACGGCTCCCAGCAGCTTTTTGTCGGTCAACCACTTGCGAGAAAACAGGCGGTCGGCGTATCTGTAGGCGCCGTCGCACAGAACAGTGACGACGGTGTTGCCCTTTCCAAGCTTCTCGGCCACCTCCTTGGCGGCCACGACGTTGAGGGAGGAGCTGGCTCCCAGGTAGAGACCCTCCTCATCGAGGCAGCGGTAGATCATCTCGATGCTCTTCTCGTCAGCAATGTGCAGCGAGCCGTCGAGCAGATCGATGTCGGGCTGCAGGTTGTCGGTGATGCGGCCCTGGCCAATGCCCTCGGTGATGGACGAACCCGTGCGCTCAATCAGCTTGCCGCCCGAGGAGATGTAAGAGTGCAGCACGCTGCCCGGGGGATCAGCCAGGAAGCTCTTGACGCGGCCGTCCGAAATCTCCTTGAGGTAGCGGGTGATTCCCGCGAGGGTGCCCGCCGTGCCGGTGGCGCATGTGAAAGCGTCAACCTTGCCCTCAGTCTGGGCCCAGATCTCGGGGCCCGTCGTCTCGATGTGGGCGCGGCGGTTGGCCGTGTTGTCAAACTGGTTGGTCCAGACGGCGTTTTCCAGGCGCTCGGCGTGGCGGCGGGCCTGGTGGTTGTAGTTCTCCGGGTTGTCGAAGGCGACGGCCGGCACGGGGTAGACCTCGGCGCCGAGGAGGCGGAGGAGGTCGATCTTGCCCTGGGACTGCGTGTTGGGCATATAGATGACGAGTTTGTAGCCGCGGGACCTGCAGACGTGGGCGAGGCCGATGCCCGTGTTTCCGGCTGTGCCTTCGACGACGGTGCCGCCGGGGCGGAGCAGGCCGCGCTCTTCGGCGTCCTTGACGACGTACAGGGCGGCGCGGTCCTTGATCGAGCCTCCGGGGTTCATGAACTCGGCCTTGCCCAGGATTTCGCAGCCAGTCTCCTCGGACAGCTTGTTGAGGCGGATGAGAGGTGTGTTTCCGATGGCTGCAAAGAAGAAGAAGAAAAAACAAGATCAGCAATGCATTTGAAAACCAATAGCCTCCACACCAGCCGGTAGAAGGAATCTCGTACCTCCAGTCAAGCCTCTAGAGATGCCCTGGGCACTCGACACTGCGAAAGTGTAGGCGCTGGGCGGAGCGGGCTTTGCCGCGGCGATGGCGAGGCGCCGCACGCTGTGACGGAACATTGAAGCGGGTTACGGAGCCGTGAGCTTCCTGTGCAAGGCAATTGACACAGCTGCAACGGCGAGAGAGAAATCGTTGTGGTTTGGGGAAGCCCTGAGACTTATTCCGCCCTCGGCGATCTCCAAGTTTCAAGGTGGGGCCGCGACTGGACCCCGAGCTATGGCGCAATCGCGCGCAATGGTCGGGCCGTCGGCGATGGCATGCTTACCCGCCCGACTTCCACTCCGGCTTACCAATTCGTAAAGTTATCCCCAATTGACACTGCCATGTGATTTCAAGTCGTGGCTGCGAATGCATCGTGAATATATTGCTAGGCTCCGCTCTACTTGACAGGTTTCTCCCCTCATCGATAATCAACGTAACTTCATAATCAACTTCATCTCTCATCATAGCTTGTGCTTTTCGTCTTTAGTTATCCCCCGCATGTCTCTGCTCTAGTTTCACATACGGCGCCGGGAACAAGCCCCTAGAGCCCATGTAGCTTCCAAAAAACCAGTCTCCATTAATGTCCTCGATCTCTTTGATCTCGGCGCCCCGAGGAAACATGAGCTCGTCGTCTGATCCGGCTTTTGGATACCAAGCCCACCTAGCAATTGCCTTCAAACCAACCCCTCCATCGGGAGGGAAGTGCTTTGTGATGATGGTAGATCCATCGCTGGTTGGCGCTGTTTCGGATACTTCCCTCGTGATGAGCCTGGCTACAGTTTGGTCGCCCTGTTGCCATATCCACTTCTGAAGGCCATTGGCTTGGTGCGATGAGTTTTCCGGGGCCTCAGAGCGCAGACTGCGACCACCAACAAGGTCTTTGGCAACATATCTCCATTGCCCAACCTTGCCATCGGTAAACGCAACCACTGCCATCCTATGCCCCTGCATACAACGTCTCCAACCGGAGTGTCCGTTTTCTTGGCTGATTTGGCCCATTGAAACCAGGTTTCCGTAGCAGGAGGAGCAGATGTCATAGTCACCAGGAGCAGCTTCCGGGACAAGGGAGCTGGTGCAGCTGTAGCAGTGGTATCTTGCCTTGCTTGGAGTAATAGGATCCTGGCACACATCGCATCTCGTTGTGAAGCTCAGAGGCTTAAATGCTCCCACACTGGACGCATTTGGGCCAGTCAGCAGCGTCGCGGCCGGGGGTCGGCCAGGGGATCTCGGGTAGGGAGAGTGAGTAGCCTCGTGTGCAAGTGGGAGGAGAGGATGCGTGCAAGATCGGCCTTGGTTTACACAATCGTTGCAAAAACCCCAGTCTCCTTCGTTGCATACATCGCAGCGCCAATAGCATTCATTCGTCCACGCCAAACACTTTGCGCAAAACGTTCCACTCTCCAGCCGCTTGCGCGGATCGTCAAAAGTAAGCGCCTTTCTCCCATCTCCTCCCCCTCGAGGGGGCAGGTAGCGATTTGCGCTGAGGATGTGTGGATGCGGGATCGGTGTATCCGATTGCTGACGCTTCTTCTCCCATTTTGTCCAAGCTCCATGACCAAACCCGAACCAGTACATGCATCCTCTTCCTGACCGGTAGCAGTCGAGGCAGAGGTTCCACTGGCCGTTGGCGCATATCCCACAATGGTAATGAAGCTCGTACTCGATGTGTGGTTTACTACATCGCGAGCAGTTGATCGAAGGCTCCGGCACTACTTGGGAGCGCGATCTCTGATGCCCTGTCATTGTTGGGCTGTTGCCCGGGCTTGTAACCGCAGATGGAACCAAAGAGAGTTCCGCAGGGCGGTTTGTCCTACTTCTTCCCGAGTTTGATTCTGAATGGCTCGCTGATACAGAATTCAGACCACTTCCCGGTGGCCCTTGGGGAGCCCGGCTGGCAAAGGAAAGGTTGCTCCCATTGCCTGAAGGGGTCGTTTCATTAGCACTCGGTGGTACGCCCGTTACTGCAGGCGTGCTTGAGCTGCGTGATTCGCTAAAGCTGGAACGAGGGGCTGTTGGGTCTGATGTCTGAGACCTTAGGGGTAGATCCGTTGAGGATCGGGTAGCTGGCCTGGTGTCAGATGAAGTGGGGAAAATAGGAACAGTCGCACTGCGAGTATCACTCGAGGTCCGCCTCCTTGACCTTCGGCCATTTTCTTGGACATCCAAGCTCGCTGCTGGGCCGGATGGAGGAGGCCTGCTCCGCTCCTCGGTCTGGCTCGTGGCGCTGGCCGATCTGGAATGCGGGCGGGTACGGCTCCTTTGCCGTTCACCCTCTGGGGCACGTAGCCTTGCATCCGTTCTCGCATCCGTTCCCGCTGTATCCGCATGCCGTGAGGATGACGAATGACCGCTTGGCTGTTGCCTCCGCGAAGCCTCCTGCCGGGCCCGGTCTCTTTGTCGCCGGCGGTATGCTTCCGTGATTCGACGACTGAGGTCATCGTCCCGACTCAGATCAATATTGTCCAGGTCAAGTCCGTCTAGAAGTCCCTCCTCTTGGATCTGCCTAGCAAAATCTTCAATTTCTCTCTCAATATCACGCTCGCTCATGTCAGCGGAACTAATGAGTGACCGAATGGATGATTGGTGCTCAATCTGACGCTGTCTGGACTCGCTCCGCCTGCGCCTCCGCTCACCATCGGGATTGGTATTTTCGGAGCGGTGTCGTGAACCCTCGTCTCCACGCGAGCGATGGCCCTGTCTTCGTTGGCGGCTGTCCGAGCTCCGGTCTCGATTCGACCTTGTCCTCTCATCACGGCTGTCTCGCCGTCTCCTGGCTCTTGGGGGCACAGATGAAGAGACTCCAACCTCACGAAGGCTCATCTCCCTCACTTCATCGACCAGGCGTCGGTCTTCGTCATCTGCACGTCGTTCCTCCGTCGTCCTCTCGCGGCTGGGAATTTGAGGGAGCACTTGGTCGCCCGGTTTGTACTTGCCGGCCATTTCCTCCTTTTCTGCGGCGGAGCGGTCCTTGTCAGGGTTCGCCGCCACGAACATGTCCAGCAGGGTAACAACCGTGGCATTGTGCTTGGTATCTCGGACGGCGGCTCGGCATGATGGGCAGGTGAAGGTGGCGGTCCCAGGGGCCGGTGAGTTGGGAGATCTTTCAGCGGTTGCGGCTTGGAAGGTGAACCACTCCTTGAGGCAGGCGCCGCAGAAGGTGTGAAGACAGTCGAGCAGTGTTAAGGGTTGGTAAAGAAGCTCTGTGCAGATCTGCGCAGCGTCAGCATCCGTCAAAAAGGCAAAAATGAGGTCGACTATGATGGCTAGGCGGAGGTGGAGACGAAAAGGAAGAGGCGGGCAGAGACAAAGATAAAGACAAATACATACAGAGCACGTTAGTTCCTTCTCAAGATCCATGCCGGGCTTTTTTGAATATATTCATGGCAAGTGTAGCAAAGTGTGACCCAGTCTCCGGGAGACTAGGAGTTTGCGACCGCCTCAAGGCAAAGACGCAAGCGGGATTGAAGAGTACCTAAATGGATGACGGCGTTGGGCGCTTGGTCAAACCTGTGTCATCTGTCTCTCAGCGGGTGGCGGGGTGGCTGCTTTGGGGGCGACCCAGTCAAATGGGCACTACGAGACGGGGAAGAGTGCGCCTGAGGAGCGACTCATTGCCCTGGTGGACGCTAGGCCCGCTATATACGTGCTCTATGGTGGGTTGAGAGAGTCGCTATCAAATTCGAAAGCACACATGGAAATAAAAATAATAATAATAATAAACAAGGCTCTACCGTCTCCTTATGTAAGACTCGTTTAGGAACTGTGCTTTTCCCCAAGGAATGAGGATCTCGCTTGCTGTTGCTGTGTCCAAGCTCTTGTTTTGTTTCTCACGTATGCGTCGGGCTGCTGCCGCATGAATCCGATGAAGCCTTACAGATCAACAAAACAGGGATGAAGCGGGGTGAGATGCGAGACATCTTCAGCATAAAAATGACAACAGAACATGAAACCTGCTGCAAGGCTTGGACGCAGCTGCTAGGTGCAGTTTTGGTTTGATTGTATTCCACAACCTAGCGCATCGTCAAGGCGTGATGCGAGGTGTTGTGCCGTCTTGCAAGGTGCCTCATGACCAAGCACACCGACGATTAGCTACCTGACTCTCCTCAGCCGCCCACCACCAAAAACAGGCCAATGCACCCACAGCTACCCCGGCAAAACATCCCGTCTCACCAGAGACTGGGATGGTGTGTAAGTTCACAGCCAAGACCTAGCCTGCAAACGACCATGTTCGTTACCTCGCCTACCTGCAATAAGCACCAGCCGTGATAACCCATGGCATCTTCTGGTCTTACTCGCATAGCACCATGCACTCACTCTAGGAGTGAGACCACTCGGCCTTCTTCTTTTCCGCGAATGCCTTCATGCCAATCTTCTGGTCCTGGCTGCCAAACAAGCTGTGGAAGACGCGTCTCTCATACTCAACTCCGTCTCGGAGACCCAGGTCCTGGCTTTTGTTGACCACCTCCTTTGCCGCCATGACAGTGACCCTAGAGTACCCGGCAATGGTCTCGGCCAGCTTCAGCGTCTCCTCCATCAGTGCTTCATAAGTAGGGAACGACCTTGCCGCAAGTCCCCACTTTTCAGCATCAGCGCCCGAGAACGACTTGCCCGTCAAGATGAGCTCCATGGCCTTGGACTTGCCGATAGCACGAGTCAATCGCTGACTGCCGCCGGCACCGGGGACAGTGCCTAGCTTGATCTCGGGTTGGCCAAAGTTGGCGCTATCTGTACAGTAGATCAGGTCGCACATCATTGCTAGTTCACAGCCGCCTCCGAGGGCGTGGCCGGACACAGCAGCAATGGTGGGCTTTTTGACCTGCGTCGTAAGATCCGACCAAGACTCGATGAAGGAATTGACGTAGGCGCCAGAAAAGGTGAGCGGGGCCATCTCCTTGATGTCAGCACCAGCTGCAAACGCCTTTTGAGATCCGGTCAAGACAATGACCGATGTCTCATCAGAGCCATTCAAGCTGACCAAAGCTTCGTTGAGCTCATTGATGAGGGGAGTGCAAAGAGCATTGAGAGCCTTGGGGCGGTTCAACGTTACTGTATTTCGGATTTAGCACTAACCCCCTCGGTGAGTTCGTACAACGCACCTTGGCTCACACCAGGCTTGGGCTGGGAAACTTGGATAAATTCATAAGTCTTGGAGCTGTAGGCGCGAGCTACGCGGGGAAGAGTGGAGGGCTGGAAGGGAACCCGAGTAGCCACGGGCCTCAAGGATCGAAGGGCATTCATCCTGACACTAATAGAAAGGATAGTAGGAAGAGTAAGGACAAATATTCCAAATGAATTGCGATCAATAGTAGTGCGTCCAATTGATTAGGATCAATGGCAAGGTACAGATGATAAAGGCTATCGGTGAAGGGAGCTCAACAGGTAATAAGTCGACGAGCTCGGAGCTTGAGCCACAGTGATGCAGCGGACCATACCTGGCAATCGTCGGCAATTGAGCCGAGGATAATGGCAACCGCCGCAGATGGTAAAGCCGACCTAGTATGTGTGTCACGTGAAAAAAAAACCAAAGACAGGACGGAATTGGAGCAAAGCGTATCTAAAACAACTTGTGTACTTGAAACTTTGTGGCATAGCTAAGCTTGGTCAAAAGGGATGGTTTCTGCTAGATACAGGCCATGATGCGATCATGCATCGTGCATTCTCGAACTATTTTGGAAGCTGTTCCCTGGTACTGGGCTCCACCAACCGAGGTCTACCGAGTTTGGATAACATGAAATGCTGTGCAGAATACACGCATCTATGGGGGGGGGGGGGGGGCTGTGTGGAATATGCTGGAGCTCGAAAGTGGAAGGTTTACGGCGGATCCAGAAAAGCATGAGCCTTGTGAAATAGACGAAGCGAACCCATATTGTCGGAGCCGAAGCTCTCCAACAGCTCGGACGCTCCGAGCCCAGCAGGCTTAATTAGAGACGCGACACGCTATGCCACGCCTTTGCCTCAGTCAGCGAACAATTCGCAGTGGGGTCGAGTCCAGCAGGCAATCACAGGGCGCCATAGGAGGAGGCGTAATCAACCGGTAATTTGCCGGCGCAGCCAACGTGGCTTCGTTAAGCCAGGTTCCTATCCTAGCATTGAGAATTGCGATTGCATCTTGGCTCTCTCCACTAATCCCTCCTTTCGGTGTTATCGCAACCTCGACCCGCCGCTCCTTTTCTACGTGCTCGCTCCTTCACCAAAGGCCTCCTAATTTCTCAACCTCCACGCACCACCCACGTATCATCCAAGATGAATGCGCCCGAGCCCGAGCAGACCCCTTTCGAGGCTGTCAGCGTCCACACCTCCAGGATCCAGCGAGTATGCATCGCCACCTCGCCGAACAGCAACGAACAATTGGCTGACGAGACATAGCAATACCAAGCCCTCCTGGATCAGTCCACTCCGTTCGTCCTATACAGATGGGTCGGCACCGGTGTCTGCCTGATCCTCTTCTTCATCCGTATCCTAGTTGCGCAAGGATGGTACATTGGTACGCCCTCACTGCAACCCTTTTCTCAACCCATGGACCCGAGCTGACCAGATGTTAGTTGCTTACGCGCTGGGAATCTATCTCCTAAACCTGTTCCTGGCTTTCCTGCAGCCCAAGTTTGACCCCTCGAACGAAGCGATTGACAATGAGATGGAGGACGGCGCCGTGGGCACCCTGCCCACCAAGCAAGACGAGGAGTTCAAGCCCTTTATCCGACGCCTTCCCGAGTTCAAGTTCTGGTACTGGGCCACGCGTGCCGTCTGCATCTCCTTTTTCTGCAGTTGGTTTGAAATTTTCAACGTTCCCGTCTTCTGGCCCGTTCTGGTTATGTACTGGTTCATCCTTTTCATCCTGACCAGTAAGTTGCCAATCCCGATTTTGGTTTTGAAACGAAACATCTGACCACGCGGACAGTGAGGAAACAAATTCAGCACATGATTAAGTACCGATACGTCCCTTTTACCATTGGTAAGAAGAACTACGCCAAGAACAGCTCGTAAAGGATTGTTCCAGAGTGTGACGATTAATTTTTTTTTCCTTCGGCACGACGTGCTGCTAAACGCGGCGTCTGCGTGTCCTGTATAAACACCGTGGCCGGATTTTACCTACCGGCGCACTGATGCGATGTGTGTCTTACGGCGTGTATTGCAATCAAGGAGGGACGGCGTGGGATTGGAAGATTGCAGAATGGGGATATGGCCATCTGCTGCACTTTTTACTGCTTGCTATTAGTATAGACTGAATGGGCTCGGACTGCATCAAAACGAGCATAGACTCGAGTCTTGGGGGCAAACCATTTAATGAAAAGTACGAAATCTGAAATGACATACGGCGCAAGAATTCAAGAATTATCGTGACACGAATGTTTCCATCAATCGTTATTTTTCTGTTAGTTGAGTGGTCGAGTGGTCGCTAGCGGAGCGCGTGGTGGAGAGCCCGGCCGCTAACAACAGAGCTCCCTCAGCCTTGCGCCGCAAAGTATTCTTTCCAACTCACCCGCAGCGCGACCGCGCTTCAACCACCTCACCTCACCTTTGGCTCAACCCTCGCATTTCTCCCACAAAAACGCCAACACGACGGCATCTCGACTACTGTTGTTACGGAGCCAATCGGTCGCGGCGAACATCGTCGCTCATCCTTGTTCACGATGTCGTCCTCCGCGCCTCGCTCCGGCGAGCGCATGATCCACCAAGATTTCATTGCTCGCATCCGCTTCAGCAATGCGCTCCCTCCGCCGCCACACCCGCCGAAGCTGCTCGATATTCCCAATACGGGCCTGGCTAGCGGCCAGTACACCACTCCTGGTTTTGCCTCTCGGCTGGCCAGGGAGCAGCCCCTGAACATCGAGGCCGATGCCGAGCTGGGCATGCCCCTCGACTTGGTGGGAATGCCCGGTGTCTTTGACGGCGACGAACGATGTGCGTTGCCAACTTTGGGCTTGCAAAGGCTCTCGTTGATGCTAACTTTTCAACAGCTATCCAGGCCCCTGCTCATCCTCCCACGCTTCACCCTCACGATCGCCCGCTCCTCAGGCCTATTGCCGCCCTCGGAAAAACAAAGGTCGCTGAAGCTAGCGTCTCCTTCCTTCGACGAACTGAGTACATCTCCTCTCTGGCCCCCAGACGCCACGAGGGCCCTGCGCCGCGTGCCCTTCTCGCAAAGGCCAACAAGGGCCGACGTGTCGTCGAAGCTTCTGCCGATTCTCCCCAGGCCATCAAGCGGAAAATCGACAAGAGCTTCGATATTGCCGAGCAGGAATTCAAAGAGCCCAAGCGCGTCAAGCACCCCACGAAGAAGCACCTCAAGCTTATGGATGTATCTCCTCTTATTCCCGATCTGGACGCGTTCCCCGACTCTGGTGCCTACGTCACCATCAAGTTCCTCACAAACCCCGTGCAAAGCGCCAACGAGTACGACAAGCGCCTCCTCAGCGGTCTATTCAAGCCTATAGATCGAACACAAGCCGAAGAAGAGTCGTACGAGGCCGCCCTGGAGGCACACGAGCAGGATCCCATGAACAACCCGAAGCCGCAGAACTTGATGAACTACGACTTTTACCTCAACCAATCTGGCGGTGGTGGCGACCGTTTCCGTCGCAAGTTTGATGTCGAGAACCCCGACCACGACGATGAGGACCTGTACACCCACCAAACTGAAAGCGGTGGTTGCTTCCAGTTCAACCGCCTTCGAGCCTACGAGACAGCCCAGGAAACAGAGCTCGACCACCCTACCAAGTACGACGAGGAGATTATCCTAGCCTACAACGAGGACACCTTCTACCCCAACCAGAAGGGTGTCTATTATTACCCAGTAATGCAAAAGTCCACCATTCGACCCCAGCGAACAAAGAACATTGCTCGTACCATTGGCATCGCCGACGAGCAGGAGCAGATTGTGGACCAGCTTGATGTCACCGTCCAAGACCCCAACGAGGACATGCGTGAGGCCATGAAACGATACCGCGAGCACCCTCTAGGCTGGGAGCAAGAAGAGGAGGTTGACGAGGAGAGGGCAGAGGACCACGAGGGCAGCCCTGCCAGGCGATCGCCTTCTGAAGACCGAGATGCAGAGGGTGAGGACGACGAATAAAGTAGATATCAGAGTGGTGGGATCCAGCGATGGGGCAACTGTACGTTTGTATTTGTGATTGGGAGGCCCTCGACATCAGCGATACCGAAACAAAAAAAGACATGGCATCATCCATCTGGCGAATTCTGGGCTTGCGGCGTAGGTTTGATTTATCATAGAGTAAGAACATGCTGGAAAATGAAGAATATCTGTAATTCTTGATATATGCGTGCTCCTGTGAACGGTGCCGCTTGTAATACAATGGCCCTGGAGCTTTATCCAATATTTCAAGTCATGTACATGGGTATAAAAATCCAAATTATACATCCAACTCCAACCCTGCGCCAATACATCATTCATGCTTGCCATGTGTGCGCGTCCTATTCATTGTTATCCATCAAGACATGGCTCTTTTATTACAACCCCCATGGCACAAAACCAATGTTGGTCCTGTCGTCATCAATAACCCGGGCATATCTATCACATTGTTAGCCCCTTGATCACTTTTTTCGTTTTCGTTTCATGCCATGCTCAAGTGCACTTACTCCAGTAATAGCCTGAAAAACCATGCCTCCATGTCAACCTGGCGAACAGCCTTGTTCGCCCACCCCCGGCTGGTCGAGGCTATGCGCTCTGCATCGGCAGCGTTTTCCGAGTCGTTGAAGAAGCGCACCGTCTCCAACCAGTCATCGCCCTGCATGCTGAATGGGATATAGTGTACCCAGGGGCGGAGCCACTCGGCGTGCCACTCGCGGGAGATGGCGAGCTTGAAGACGAGGCTGCGGCTGCGCAGAAAAGCGTAGAAGCGCCCGGAGAAGGCATTGCCGTCCATGTCCAGAAGATACTTGTAGTTCCAGGCGTCTTGCTGCTCGGCGTATTCGGCAACCTTAAAAAATTCCATCTGGGCATCGCAATCGCCTTGGTCGCACTGGCCGACATGCGAAAAGTGAACATCAACCAGGTCGCGGTACTCGCCCCGGGGAGTCTCTTTGACCTGCCAATCAGGCTGTTCCAGCGTGCCCTGGTTCATCATGATCCTGGCCTGGTCAGGGGCGTTCATCTTCTGGACTAGGCGCTGGCGATGCTGGCGCCTCCAGCGGCCATTGCGGCTGTATCCTCCCGTGGTAGAGCCACGCCAGTATAGCTTGTTTTGCTTTTTGTTCCATTCAATGTCCTCGGCCTTTTCGAAGGGTACCATGTTACTCCAGTACCAAGGAGAAGGGTAGATGAGGTCGCTATATGAAGAAATCTTGGATTGGGAGAAGATGGGAAATAGGTCGCGAACGACCCTGTAAGTGTTGGGGCTATCAAAGAAGCCGTACGTTGAGCTAAGGGATGGGGTAAGACAGATATCAGACATCGCTGTTGTGTTGTAAATGAAGCCGAGTTCACTCATGGCATATCTACTCCTCTCGTCCTGTCTCTCTTCCTCTTCGAGGTACCGGGCCGGAGTGTTAGGCGGGCAAGATACTCGAGAGTCGCTCCAAGTTGGTTGGCGTGAATATGAGTTGAAACGTGTTAGTGTAGTCTCCTCGAACGACTTGCCATCATTTAGATCAGCATGTGTCTTGGTAAATTGGTTGGTTGGTGATTTGACAGCAAACGCAGAGGGAATGGTCTCTGCTTTGGCCTTTCGTCTCAAACTAGCCACGTCCTCGTGAGATAGAATCACTCGAGGTTCGTCATGCATGTTGAAAGCAAGATCCATATCCGGTAGATACTTGATAAACCTGGTCAACATGCTCTTTGTGGCATTCAGTTGCCATTCGGGCTCCCCCTGGATGTGGGTGATCTCATTGTTACGAATAGCCACGCCAATCAAGCCATTGTCGAATCCCAAAGCTTCACTCGCCCTCGCTCGAATAGTCGCGGGTTTCAAAGCCCAGAAGGGCGTGATCAATTCATGGATTGTATCAAACTCATCCACCATCTGCACATCGTTTGCCTTGGCAAATTCAAACCACTTGTCAAAGTATGGAGGAGGAGGCATTTGGTATCGCCTGCGATACTCTGTCACAGCTTCCTTCAGAGATTTTGATTGCCTGCTCTTCATTTCTTGAAACTCGCGTTCGGCGTCGCTGATGAGAGAGGTGATAGGGTGTACCCCTCCGGGTGCTGCTTTGGGTATCGAACTGCCAACTGCACCACCAACATTTTCGGGACTCGAGAGTGGAGTAGGAAGTCGTATAGGGGGTTTGTCCGATTCGGGAGATATGTGCATGAGGGTGTAGACGCAAAGCAAAAACGAGACGACGGCCGCCGCAGAAAGAAGTTGGCGCCGTGGTGCCGAAGGAATGGGTATCATAATGGCGGCGTTGCCCCCGTACCTGACGACGGCGAAACAACCAAGTAGTGTGAGTTTGCTTAGTTGGAGTAGCAAGCAAGAGAAGCCGGTAATTTGGATTCAAGAAGTCAAAATCATTGTAGGGCCAGCATTCGCAGCGACAACGTGGGGTAAACAAGGATGCTGGTCAAGTTCAGGTTCGTGTTGGAGGGGATCGATGGATCGTCGCAGCGGTAAGTAGGGTAGGTAGAGTTCAGAAGTGCGTCGATCTAACAGGGGAGATGTTCAGCATGTCCAATTTCGTCGTTGGAGGTTATTGCGCCAGAATCATGTCCAGGGAAGCATTGCATGTGTTTTCGACATGTGTGGTGGACGAGCCTTGACTGCGATTGGCTAGCGCCAGACAAAGTAAACAAAGGTTGGCCGGGGTGAATCGCAACGCCCCACTCAGCCAAAGGAGCAAGAGCAGAAATTCAATTAGCCTGCTGAGATTCGTCACCCAGAACAGCTCGGTTTTCTCGAGTCTCAGGCGGATGCTTGCGGCTTTCTAGCAGCATTCATACGTCATTTCACATCTCAACAGGAGTCTATCACAGGCACAAGCAAACATTTGTGAAGGTGGCTCTGAACATCTCGCAAGGTTTCATTACACAGTGCTCGCGTGTGCGAAAAAGCTCGACGGCTATATAAAATCGCATCGGTCATAGTCATCATAATCCTCCCAAACGCCGAGAATGCCAGGCCTTTTTAGACAACTTTTATTTTCCGTCCCATTTAGTAGAAGAAGCCAATGATCTTGCCAGCAACGTGCTTGCGACGGGCCTCCTCGTGGTCCATGATACCAGCGGAGGTGGTGAGGATGACGTAGCCGAACTGACGAGCAGGGAGCAGCTTGACAACCCACTTCTCAAGGTCGGCGAGACGGACGTTGTAGCGGGGAGAGATGACACCAGTCTTGTTGAGACGGCCAGTGAGCTGGACAACGATCTTGCCGGAACGGTGGTCATCGACCTCCTCGAACTCGCCAATGTAGCCTGGAAGACAATTTGTCAGTATGTTTCGAGAGATTAAACGTATAGACGTCATGGGTAAAAATCAGAAAAACGTGTAAGATCTCCGAGTTTTAATCTATCGGCAATTTATAGGGGCTGGGTCGTGGAGCAGTATCGACAGTCGCCCTAGTTATCATGCCGAATGGTGGAGATGGGTGAAATTGGGGAACGTCTTGACAAATTTTCTCAAACTTACCGTGGCGCTGCATGACCTGGAGGAACTTGATGATGACCTTGGAGCTAGGTCGGATCAGGACCTGGCGCTTGCCGGCCTTCTCGGCGTTGTTGATGGCGTTGAGCGCATCGTGGAGAACGGAGGTGCGGACCATTTTGGCGGTGTGAAATGGAGATTCTCAAATCGGAACGGGATATGAGGTATCTGCCGAAGCAATCGATGTTAGCCTTCCGACCGTGAGCGAGAGAGTGCCCTCAACGATCCATCGAGGGTTCTGTCGCCCAGTGCTGAAGGGAAGAGAGTGTCGAGAACGTCGCTGGTGGTGCGTCCCAGAATTAAAGGCCTCACGGCCAGCGATGCTCACGATTGCTCTTCCCTGACATTGTGAAAGACATTTTCCTTCTCGGGAACGCCATAGCGATTAACTCACCTCAGAAAGGTCGTCGTGATGCTGGAGAGGCTAAGTGGAAAAAAAAAAAAGAGGAAATTGGGCAAAGGAAAAAGGTGTTCCTATCGCTTAGTTAGGGCAAAGTGGGTCCCACAGAACTTTTTTAGTGGAGACAGCGTGAGCCAATTGACATGGGACCCCTACAAAGACCTCAGATGTCAGCGACCCAAAAGAAAAAGTCATACCTGAATGAGGATATTTACTTGATGATAATCTCTTCGGTTTTTTTGGTATTAGATAATGTAGTCATTTTCTCCAAGTCTCATGTTTGATAACGACTGCCTGCATTACAATCATTCTAGTGTTGAACTGTACGCACGTGATGATGAGGAGTTACGTCGTAGTTAGATGCGCTGTCGAGTCATTCTTCCGCTCTTATTTTTTAATAGTGCGCTGTTTGTGAAGACAATGTGAAAGCGAATTAACACAGCCGTATGTTGCTTATCAGTTGCATACATCCCACTATCTCTCTCACATGCGGTGTTGTGTGGAATCCTATGAAGACCCCAACCACGACGCACTTAGGGCGGGACCTCCAATTCAAAAAAGATATAAGATATCGTATATTCGGTTTTTGGCACTCACCTATGAAGGGTGCACCATTAACCTTGAGCCAGGTAATGTTCAATATTTTACTGGGTCGGTCTTTAGTATGCAATCGTTTGCCAGCGGGCTGTCGAACATGAGTCTTGGATCATTTTTCTTTTCCTAGTTTAATCCTGGAGAGAACATATTGAAGACTATGCGTATTCCGAATTTTTACCTCTTCCATCACTTGCCATGATTTTTTTTGTAACTGGTCGAACTTCCATGCATACGAAAGATCGTATTCCCCCAATCACGCAGGTCTCTCCCTTCTTCGTCTCTACTCGGCCAATGGCTTCGCTCGTTTGTATTGTTTCTATTGCAGATCCTTCTTGTTGTAAGTTGTGGCGCAATGTTGCCCTTTTTGGCTTTCCTTCTTCATCAGTGTAGAATCATATTTGACAGAGCGAATTCCCGTTATTCCACATCAGATACCTGACGTCCATGAGATACAGGAATATTTGGATGCGGGTGTCGTTTGAGAACCTCGCAAACTTCTATTTCGCTTAAAATGGAGTCGGCCATGGGATTCGAGAGCTCAGATGCGAGCTCAGATGCGTGCTCCACTCGATCATCAAAGATCATTTGAGTCATACGCACGCGTAGAATTCGACAAAAACAGGAAACTGTGAGCAGCGAATGGTATCAAGATGTTGTCCATAAGATAGTCTGTTTTGACCTCTGAAGTTGGAGAGTAGGTGACTTTCGAAATGATATGGTACATATTTCATCCTTCTCAATAAAATACAAGCGCTCTCATAAATTTGAAGTTTCCATCGGCCTCCTCAAAAGCTTCATTCATCCCAAGGGCGTCGGCATTCCAGCTCAGAGATGGGACAGTCAACGACATTGTCAGATAGACGAACTCGGTAGAAAGGCTGGGTTCATAACAGGGTTTGGATAGAGGGGTCAAACGATGATTACTTGGACTTATTATCAACAACTGTGACCGCCAAAAAATTGAAGGTGCCAAGTTCCAAGCTGCTGGTTACTGTGTAACTGCAGGTTTGGCCGATGCACGATTGGCTCAATAAACAACCCGACCTGGTTTTATTGACATTGTGCATGTGGATTTTAGCATGTGCAATGTATCACACTTCATCCAACTAAAGGCTCATATCCGAGATTTGCAACCGTTCAGGCTGAAACATGATGAATTGATATAAAATTACACTACAACAAGTTTGGAATTGTTTTGCAATACACACTGTCTTAGTACGAGACCATAAATCTTATTTATTTGAACTGTTTTTCATGTTATTTCATTTTATTATACAGAACTTGCAGGGTTCGCTGGAAATCGCTGTTCGTGATTAATCGCCACACTTGCAACAAGGACTCAACAGTCTAGAATCACCCAGCGTCACTCCACCTATTTGACAGAAATTTGTGCATCTGCGACCATGAACAATCGTAAAACAGTCACCATAACAGAAAGCTCCCATATGAGCTTCGGTCCATCACTGATCACCTGCAAGTCAACACCAACCGGAACAACTGGGGGAACGTTCATGTAGTGATTCCAAGACCCATGATCCGTCACATATGGCACCCGCCAAAAAATACCTTTCTCCGCCCACGTAATAGCAAAAGCATTTGAAGCATGTCATTTTAGAACATCTAATGAGACAGAAGACTCCAAAAGACGCCCCAGTCAGTCCATGTTGTAGATGATATGTAGGATCTCGCTAGCTTCCGCTTGCTTTGATCTGCCAATCATCAGTTACTAACAGTGGAGTGCGGAAATGTAACTCTTTGATCAGCATTGCATTGAGATCCATGATTGTGCCATTGACTGCCAGGGAAATGCTGCGGGGCTCAAAACTCGCGTAATACTAATATGCATGCGTTCGCGTATTTATTATCCTCTGCGGCGGTATTGCTAGATATGTCATTGTTGCGTTTAGCTTCACTTGTATCTGGTTTCTGTATTTACAGATGAGCTTTAAAAGTATTTATCAATTTAGTTTGGAGAATAATATCCATGATATTCTCGCAATCCCCGCGTCCCATATCGCTCTACATTTTTGATCAATCATATTGTTGGCTACTGAATAATAAATCGCAGTCCTAAGCATCCAATTAATAAATACCAAGGGACTGGACATGGCACGCCGCCAGGCCAGGAACGTGCTCTTCTCTATGTAGCTAATTAGAACTTTTGACCAATTAACTTTCGATTACATAATATAGGTCACGTGCTAATAGGGCTCATGAGGAAGGAGCGAGGTGGGATGCCTTCCTATTTTGGAATAGCCGTCACGTGAGCACAAGGAAATCGATTTCAATCAACACCACCAATCCATTCTAGTGAAAGACTTCTGATCGCGAACGCAGCTCTGAAAGCCAACCCCCCCGTTCCCCAACTTCTGCTTTTTCTATACCATCTTTTCGAGGATCCGAAGGCAGTCAATTCAAAATGGTGAGTTTTTGAAAACGCCAATCTGAATGGTGTCGATTGAGCATTTGGAAATTTGCGCCGGAGACGATATTTTTGTGCGGTGGTGGGGGAAATTTATTAGCGATTGTGGCTAACCAAATTGCAGTCTGACGTAGAAGAGAACAACGCCCCCGAGGTCTCTGAGGAGGTCGAGGTGTCTGGCGATGCCCCCAAGGGCCAGATGTCGATTCTCGACGCCCTCAAGGGTGCCCTCAAGCTCGCCCTCATGCACGACGGTCTTGCCCGTGGTCTCCGCGAGGCCTCCAAGGCCCTCGACCGACGACAGGCTCACATGTGTGTCCTGAACGAGAACTGCGAGGAGGAGGCCTACAAGAAGCTCGTCATTGCTCTCTGCAACGAGCACAACATCCCCCTCATCAAGATCCCCGACGGCAAGCAGCTGGGCGAGTGGGCCGGTCTCTGTACGTTTTTGATGTGGAAACTATGGCGACAAGTAAGCTAACAAGTTCGTAGGCGTCCTGGACCGCGAGGGTAATGCCCGCAAGGTTGTCAACTGCTCTTGCGTCGTTGTCAAGGACTGGGGTGAGGAGTCGCAGGAGCGATCTATCCTCCTCAACTACTTCCAGACTGCGCAGTAAGCGATGGACACGGACGGCGTTGGATGTGAAGGGGTCTGGAGGTGCGGACTTTGTTTCGGGTCCCCCTTATACGACTATGGTTGTACTCTAGCCGCTTCCACTGGCATCTGTATGGGTTTAGGCCTTACGTCTCACGGCCGCATTGCATCGAGGAATAAAAAAAATACTGGGCATCGGATAGAGCATTTATTGTGTGCATCTTGTGTGAAATTTTTGCGTGGTTAAACGTTTCAACATGTACTTGAATAGGAGCGATGTGGAGTAAGGTCTACTTGCGTCCTTCGACCTAATTGCAAGGTTAGAGAGGGGTTATTGATGGCCATTGATTGAGCATACCATGATGATGTGATACCCAAACTCAGTCTTGACCTCGGCAAACTTGGGACTGGCAGTTGAGCTGGGCTCTAAACCAAATGCGATTTCCTCAAACTTGGGATCCAAGCTACCCTTGGTCTTCCAGCCTAGAGAACCACCTGTATTCAGGTCATCAGCATATCATCTCACTTGCTGCAGCCGCCATGCACATCATCGCCTACCTTGTCTGGCCTTGTCCTCGGAATACTCGCGTGCCACGTCGTCGAACTTGACCCCGTCGTTCAACTTGGCCAGGGCCTCTTCCTTTTTCGCATGCTTCTCACACTAGAAGGACTCGTCAGCATGAAAAGCCCGAGAGCCACCATATGAATAAAAAATTGAGGGTAAGTGAATCAAGACGCACCAGGATGTGGCGGACGTTGATGGACTGGGCACCCTTGGCTTTGCCACCGGACTCCTTGGTATCCTTTTCAGCGTCCTTGCCTTTTCCTCCCTTGCCTTTTCCACCCCCCTTGTCTCCGCCCTTCTTATTGTCGCCTTTGCCCATCTTTTGCGCGCGTCGTTGGTGTTGCACTGGTGATGAAAAGCCGGCGCCAAAGGTGGGCTGGTTGGTACCCCACCATTAGACCCTTGAAAATTGCCCCTCATTATTCTTACCAACCGTCTCGATTCGTCCACGACCGCGGTTGAGTAACTTCTATATTTTACAAGAAACAATACCTGGCCTAAATCAACATTTGTGGCGCCTTGATTTTCGCAGTGGACCCCAACGACGAACTTGCGCCACCAACCTTGCCAAGCTCCAACGAAGTTTGAAAGGCGAGCGTCCTCATATAATGCTCTCGGTCAATGGTTTCCTGGGCTTTGTCCATCTTCCAATCAAGCCATGCTTGCTGTCCTTTTTGTTGCTTTATCATGTCCTCTTCGTACTTTTCAAAGAGTTTCCAATCGTCTAGCTGCGAAGGTCGAGGAACTTTGATGACGTTTTCCATTGACAGTTGATCTTTGACCCGCTCGAGTGTGAGCACAACACGGTGGAGTTCAGTGCTTGCGTTTAGCTTGTGACCGTATTTCCGAATTATGTACCTGCAATAGTGTAAGTCGTGTTTATAAGCCATAGTTCGGATTCACATGCAGTCCGTCGTATCGTATACCTGCTTTGGGAGCAAGTGGACTCAGGAGTTTATGCCCACGTAGGATGCGGATTCGGGAGCCCACTTGAGAAATCAGCGATAGGTGCATTTCTGACATTTCCCCCTCTCTTATGTATTTGACCGTGCCGTTTGGGGAGCAAACTTCCTCGCCGCCCGTTACAAGTGGTAACGCCGCAATACCATATCTCCCTTTGGTCGGTGTCTCCAATGCGCTTCCCACAATGCCGTCCCTATGAGCGCAAGCTAGATTCAGCCACCAGCTAGATGAAAATTGTCAGAAAGAGTCATCAAAAAGATATTTCCAGCCCTCACTGTCCTGCTTCGAATCGACTTGCTTCAAGTTCCGACAGTGGTTCAAAAGCTCTTGCTGTCCAATGTCCCTGAGTGTTGTCATCCACGTTGGGCATCTCCACATCTTTGAGTCGCCCTGCTCTAGGCAAATCATTGTACCGATCTTGGTCTATCATGAAATAGTGTTCCCTAAATCTAGCTCTCCACAATCGCATCAGCCGTTCGGCTCGGTTAACATCGCTATGAAAGCCAGTCGGCGTTGGGATGGGCCTGTTTCCTGGGTTAACAATATCAGAGAGCATTTTATCTAGGCGAGCCTTTTGAATAGTTGCAAAGTCCACCGTCGACACGCCTTTTCTTTCATCATCCATGATATTGGCCAGAAAGTCCATGGCTTCTTCCCATCGCGGACTCTGGTTGCACCTGTCATCCAAGCCGGCACGGATGGAGTCGCAGAGATCTAACTGTAAATTTTGCTCAAAATCATCACTGCTGTGGAATTTAAAGTCTCCGAGAGACTTAGTTGAGCCAATGATGGACAGGGAGTCTGTTGGCAGATCGTGAGCTCTAATGTGGGTACGATGCGGTTGTATCAGCGACGTACTCCCAGAGTTTATAACATAGTCTGAAGGACCATCGTATTCCCAATCATGGCCAGACATGGGCCTTGTTTTCGAAGGGATCTAATTCAGTTAGTACCGCAGTTATTTGCATGCAAATCCATATTCACCTCTGCAAAATGTGTCGATTTGCTTGCCATTTTCGGTATATCAAAGAACTGTGTTGTCGGCTCTGCGCCAGCGGGCTCTGTTCTCATTTAATGAAACTCTCCAGTTGCGGATTAGAATCAAGTTTGGCCAAGTACGTCTTTGTCCGAGCATGTTTGGCCACGTTCAGCCACCAAGACAACGCGCAGGCCAGCAGCTAGCATGTCAAAGAGAATGGGTCAATGCCAAAGCACCTGACAAGCCAGAAGTCTCTGGTATAGTAAGAGAATAAATTGTCCGTAGGTGTATTAGGTAGAATGGTGATTTGTTGTAGGGAGCAAACAAGTCCAAGCACGGCCAAACATGAGCATGTTGATGTTAGCGCCTCGTCAAGCCCGTTCCTGCCTCACATGCAAAGTTGGCAGGCATACTGCTTGTCTGCGCCTTCTGATAATTCGTAGAAAATGGATGCATCTCTAAATCTCTCCATACTAATACAGTACATGCGCAAAGCAGATTATACGGCGACCAATTTGACTACGAATATGAATTATTTTTTGAACCATTTACCAACAGAAAATCAGCTAGCAAGCTGATGCTGCACCCACACAATATTCTCAGAAAACGCGATCACGAGTAATTATTTCAATCATATATGTCGAGGGCGAAGACAAGTCGTTCTTTTTCTAGCGTGTGCACTCCCCAGTCTAAACACCCATTTGACATGGTTCGGCTTGGCCTCTTGGTGATGTGGCCCTGGCAATCATTTTCCGTCTCGGTTCCACGGGCACGGCAAAGAGCCCGGTTCAGCCCACAGCCCCTCGCCAATAAGTACTCCCGGCTCGTACCTCGTTGATGAAATTTCCAAGTCACTTCTATTCGCATCTAGAATTCTTGCTCTTTGTTTGACAACCCAACTCTTGCTTTATTTCCCAGTCAGGATGGCGCCCATTCAGCTGACCGCAGTCATCACACCCAAACCCGGCAAAGCCGCACGGGTAAGTTTGACCCAAATAAATAGCATCAATGGCCCCGTGACCACTAATCTGGTCAGTTCTTGGAGCTTTGGGAAGCATGTGTCAAATATGTCCAAGAAAACGAACCGTACGTGCATCGATACGAGTTGCACAAGGGCATCAGCCATCTCAATGATAATAAAGAGCAATTCGTTGTCCTTGAAGGGTAATTACCCCGCATCCCATCAAGGAAAACATTATTTAACAAAAATTAGTTACGATGACCAGGAAGCTATGGAAAGGCACTTGAAAACCCCACCAGTTGTGAATATGGTTGAGATTCTGGAAAAAGAACAGTTGATCGGGATCCAAATCATTCGAACAAATCTTGGTCCAAGCATCAAGTCCCGAATTTGAGTTTTCCTTTCAAAGGCAGTTGGTGTTTTTGTCACACTTGTAAATATAAATTTATAATAAACTCCACAATAAAAGAACAGGTATATTGGTTCACAATACTTTTCTACTTGTTTCTTTCATGTAATACAATCGACGAAGGGCGGATGAGCTCATGCATCTACTTACCCTACAGAAGGCGGTGTAGTGGTGCTGGCAGGGCTCCACCGCCTTCCAGACTGGGCACGAGGAAGTTTACTGCCGGAACAAAAATTGCCTTGTCGCGACAGTCGCCCCGCGATACCAATCGCAGCTTCAGAATCGTCGCAAGCCGTGTAACTGGCCAACATTCGAAGGAGATATGACGGAGCAGATTCATTTCATGGCGCGCGGAGGCGCTGCTTATAACAAAACCCTCGGCATCACTCAACAGGCCACCCCATTGGCCGCGACATGGGTGGGCGACATTCGCGCCAGGTAAGCGCCAGCCATTTATTCCAATTCGTTGCGCAGCAGGTCTGATGTTCAAAGATTCTCCGACTTTCAAGTAAACGAGATAAAAGAGGATGGTACAGTTCTTCATTTGAAGCACGTGGGAGTGCTTGATGAGGAAACGCCGGTATTGCTTCTGCTTCTCACGACTCTCTTGCAAGCTAACGTTGTTTAGTCAACTGAGGTCAAGGATGAGTCCAATGGCCAACAGCAAAACGGTCAGGTGAAGCAGGAAGAGCAAAAAGCTGCTGAAAATGGAAACGACGCTGCGCAATCCGAGCCAGTGCGAGAAGTTTCTGCTGAAGACGCAGCTGCTCTCGAGGCTTTGACTGAGCCTAATTTTGCTCAGGAGGTCATAGAGTTGTACAAGGCGGGCCCTGGTGCTGACCACGAGAAGAAGAAGTCTGTTACTTCTCAGCCCGTGGACGACAGACCCAAGCGAGGGCAAATTCACCAAGAGATTCGCCGCATCTTCAAATCTCAGATCGAAACCAACACTGATGACTCTGGCGCTATTGTTGCCAGTCTTGTTCCCCAGAAAAAAGGAAACCAGCGGAGGAGAAATCGAGGCAACCGCGAAAAGCGCGAGGAGAAGCCCGCAGGCGAGTATCTTCACTTTACTCTGTACAAGGAAAACCGAGACACTATGGATGCTGTGAACCAGATTGCGCGCTTCCTCAAGGTCAAGCCCCAGGTCATCGGGTATGCTGGAACCAAAGATCGCAGAGCTGTAACCGTCCAGCAGTGTTCTGTGCGATACATGCGAATGAGGAACCTTGCCGGCATCAATGGACGACTATGGGGTGTTTCGACGGGCGACTACGAATACCAGGAGAAGCCTGTGTACCTGGGCCAGCTCGCGGGCAACGAGTTTGTCATAACCATTAAGAACTGCGAAATGGCTGGCGAATCCAAGCACGAGCCAGTTTTGCAGAGGGTGGAAAAGTTCAAGGCAAACGTCGAGGCTGCCCTGGCTCACATGGCTGATCACGGATGGATCAACTACTTTGGCCACCAGAGATTTGGAACGCACGAGATTGGCACACACGAGATTGGAAGGTTGATCTTGAACGACAATTACGAGGGAGCTGTCAAGTCACTTCTCCACTACGACGAGGAGATTGCTGCCAAAGCGGAGGCTGGAGAAATCCCCGAGGAGGCGTCCAAGCGGGATGACTATCTTCGAAACCAGGCCTGCATGCTGTTCCTGACTGGAAAGGACGTTGACAGGGCTGCCAGGATTCTTCCCAGACGCTTCTCTGCGGAGAACTGCATTTTCCGCCACCTCAACAGGCAAGGCGCACAGTCTCGGAAGGACTTTGTCGGTGCGCTGGTTCACATCACACGGGGCCTGCGCTCCATGTACCTCCACGCCTACCAGTCGTACGTGTGGAATCATGCGGCCAGCAAGCGCTGGGAGTTGCACGGCGAGACCGTCGTGAAGGGCGACCTGGTCATAGCCCAGGCTGAATCGACACCGCTCGTAAGCGGCCAGGACCAGGACGGCGACGACATTGTCAACCCCGTGGAGGATGATGACGATGCCCCCGTGCGCGCCCGACCACTGACGGCCGAAGAGGCTGACAGCGGCCGCTACACCGTCTACGACATCGTGCTGCCCACGCCGGGGTACGACATTGTGTACCCGGACAACGAGATTGGCGCATTTTACGAGAGTTTCATGGGCTCCGAGGCAAACGGTTCGCTCGACCCGCACAAGATGCGCCGCATGCGACGTGAGTTCAGCCTGCCCGGCCGCTACCGCAAGCTCATGAACCGCTTCCTGGCTCGGCCGTCGGTCGAGGTCCGCGCCTACGCCAACGACACGGAGCAGATGCACGCCACGGACCTGGACGTCATCAAGGAGGCGAAGCAGACCGCCCACGGCAGCGGGGCCAAGCGGAGGCGCGACGATGCCAACGCCGAGCCGACGGCCAAAAAGGTAAAGGTCCAAGGCGAGGGCGAGGCTGGCGCCGCCGAGGCCGAGAACGCTGAGGCCGGCGCGCCCAAAGACGAATCCCCCGCGGCAGAGGATGTAGATGCGTCTTCCTCAGCACCAGAGCCAAGCAAAGTTGCCGTGGTTGTTAAATTTCAGCTGGGCCGGAGCGCGTATGCAACAATCGCTCTTCGGGATCTTATGGGCGACCCGCCAGGAGGAGAGGTGTCCGTGTGAAAAACCATGGTTGATTGCGCAAGGGCATGTCAAGAGTTAGATACCCCTACATAAAACGAATTAAGCTTTGAATGGGCCTTTTTTTTCTCGTCTAACGCTCCGTTTGGTGCCTTTGTTCGTGTATTTGACCGCAAGGTGGCCCAAGACAGAACCACTAAAACGTGTCTCGACATTTCGGGTTTGATAATACCAAGGCACGCCTGACTGCTCTGTTACGAACAAATTTGACCGCGGACCCAAAACGACGCATTCTTGTATCACAGGTACACATCAAAATAAAAATGTAAAATGTTTTTGTATCCTAAAACCCGCTGCCCATCTATTAGTGGGAAATACATGAATGTGGGAAGCTAAAGCGCCCACTGAACGAAAGGATATTTTCCGCCTTTCTCGGAGCATTGGCATTTCCAACATAACAATCTTGCAGTTCGAAATGATCCCGACAGCTGCACAACATAATACTCGTCACCGTTATCCCGACCTCCAAGGCACGCAAATCACTTTGTCGCACCTTGTGTCATGACCCAACCCGCTTTGCCGTGTAGATCTGAAAATCCCCTTCGCAAGCTGACGAATTGACATATCGGGTAGTTGCCGCATGACTTGGGCCCAGCCTCTAATGCTGTCATGGGCAAGATATGCCAGAGTACATGTTCCATACCTCCCATACACATGGCGTCGGGGGTGCAACGTTGTTCAAATTACCATTGTGATACCAATCTTGGATGCCTCAAAGTTGTTTAAGCAGCTTGAGGCTGGTCCTCCCATCCCCACACAAAGGAGAGGTACTTGACCATGTTCACGCGCTTGGAGCGCATCTCCACCATCCAGGGGTGCTCCATCATCTTCCAGGGACTGGCTCGGCGTTGGGGCTGCTTCTCCAAACTGTCATCTTGTTAGCAAAGGTCTTTGGCAGAACCAGTGATGTGAACATACCAGCACTCAATAAAATATTTAAAGTTGTCACTCCAGTACACATCCATGTCCGGCTCATCCTTCAGCTTAGGCACGGGTTGCCGCACAATGTAGGTGAGCAGATCGATGAGGCCGGCTCGGGGCTGCATCTCTGTGCCATCAGCTGGGAAGGGGAAACGATGCTGTGCGACCTCGAGTAGTGTCACTCCGGTCGACCACACATCAGAGGTGATGGTGTAGGACTGGCCAGTAATTCGCTCGGGGGCCATGTAGTAACTGGTTCCGATGAATGTATTGGCCTCACCCTTGGTTCCAAAGTCACCGGAGACTCCGAAATCACAAAGTTTCACGGCTCCGTCTCGACATAGGAGAATGTTGGATGGTTTAATGTCTCGGTGGATGATTCGTCGGGTGTGGAGGTAGGTCAAACCGCCAAGGACGCCCTCGGCAATCTTGCCCAGCACCTTTTCGCCTGTTCGTCCCCCTAGTCGCTTAACCTCTTTGTAGATGCTGTCGAGCGAACCACCTTCGCAGAACTCCATGGCAATGGAGATAGTGGCTGTCGCGGGATCGACAAAGGCGCCATAGTAACGGCAGATGTGATCAGAGGCACACTCTTTGTTAAATCCCAACTCTCGGAGAATCTGCTTCTTAACGTCGGGATCGGGGTTGGTTGTAATGACCTGGGTTGAACATTAGTTTTCGGACAGAAAAAAAAACACAAGATATGGCGTATTTACCTTGAGCGCAAACACTGTGTTGCCACCCTTGAGTTTGCACCTGGTGACTGCACCTCCGGCACCTTCACCAAGGTTTCCAATCTCGGTAATTCTCTTTTCCATGCTGGCAATTCTCCAGCCTTCCTCATCCAGCTCGTCAACGTCAAGGGTTCGTCCTTTTTCGAGGCTCAGCTTGTCAAAGGCCTCAAGGCCCTGTAAACTGCCATCTCTTTCCATGGCAACGCCGCCCTCGCTTCGCTCAGAATACATAGAGCCGACGGCCGACACAGGGTCCGGAGTGCCTTGAGTCCTTGAAACACCGATCCCATATTGGGAGGCAAAGGATAGGGCTGAGTACTGAGAGCCGGCCGAAGTGGGGTTGCTTGCTCTGCCGTCCAGAGGACCAAAGCTGCCTGACCTCGAGTGCGCGGCGCTGCTCTCACTTCCCCCGCCTGCTGACTGACCGGGCTGGTTTGCGCATTGGGATCGGGGAGGTTGTTCGTATGGAGTAGTCTGGCTTCCCATGGGGGTAGCGAGATGCAGCGTTGGCAAGGGCGGTCTTGACGGAGCGGGGGCGCCTCCTTGGTTACCGACGGGCTTCGCATTTGGGGATGGGGGAATGGCAAGCCCAAGGCGAGGAGGTCCTCGTCCGCCGCTTCTAGCACCGGGGATGGCGGGACGGAGAAGGGGAACCGGGGCGGGGCCGGCGTTGGAAGTGGGGAGAGAGATGGGAGCAGGAGCGGCGGCCTTGGAGGAAGTGTCAGTAACGGATGGTATCGAGGGCCAAGGCCAGGACCACTTACAGGTTGGGCGGTGGGCTCGGCACACTGTGGTACTGATTGCTCAGACATATTGATGGGCTGGCTCGGGCAGTCCGTAAACGGTGGAAGAAAGGGGGAGAGAGGATGTGATTAAGAGAATCAAGGCCGTAGCTGGAGATACAGCAACGGCCTCACAGAATATGTTGTTGACTGCAAAGCAGGCGGGTTGGTGGTCGGTGGTGGGCAACAGACGGTAGGGTCGGCGTCGGCAGATGGGACCGCGGGTACGTGTTGCAACCGAGTGTGAGGATCGCCGGGAGTTTAAGGTTGGGTTTAATATCGAAAAGCGAATCCTTCAGACGCAGTTCAATTCAGCGGGAGCGACTGTTGGTTGAATTGGTTGTGGTTCGAGTGAAAGGCAGGGTGTGGGCGGCTGGTGATATGATAATGCAATCAGCGGGGAGATATCGGAGGGCAAGTCACGCCAGAGGCGAGGGGTTGCAAGATTGTGTTTCAGTCTGGCTCGAGGGCAGGAGGGAAGATGGGAGGCTCAAGACAACGAGGACGAGATATGGCGAAACAGAAACAGTAATGGAGCGTGGCGACAGGCGACACGTCTTTTGGAGAGGATCCGAAACGAGGGGAGGAGGGAAGTGAGAGGATAGAGAGGGTCAAGGGTGGGCATGGGGCCCTCCGGGCTGGGAGTGAGGGTGGGCAGGTGGAGTAAGTAGCGTCGCAAGTACCAGCGGCAAAGTACCCGTACGCCGAGATACCACGGCGAGGTACCTTTGGGCTTTAGTGGAGGGGTTACCTGGAGGCGACCTGGGCGCAAGTGGCCTGGTGACGCTGGTAAGGCGCTCTCAGTGGATGTGGGAAATGGTGGGCGATGGCCATTGAGCCAGTCCTTCTCATTGTCCTTTGATCCATGGCTGGCCGCATTTCCGTTTCCCTTCAGGTACAGCACGGCACATTAATGCCCATACCCAGGTACATTCCCGGTACCTCCTCATGTATGACCCGACTTCAAATTCATGCTGCCCAGCCAAGCAGATATCCAGGTACCAACCAACGAGTGCCAAGGTAGCCTGTGCACCTTGTCAGTGAGGCTTGGGCTGTGAGTGGTGGTGGCGCCCATGGCAAGTCGATCAAGGCGGTTAACTGCCCTGGCCCAGCGTCCTGGTCCCTAGTCCTAGTGGGTTCAGGTTCCAGTTGTCGCTTGGAGGGCGCTAGGGTCGGGGCGGGGGACGTTTCGGGCGCACTTGGATGCTCGCTGTTGGCTCTGCTGCTTTGACTTTTGGGGGCGGGAGGGGATTCCTCGGAGGTACTGTACCTGGGGGGTTAGCCAAGTCGGCCAGAGGTTAACCGGGGACGCACTCTAGCTGTCACTCTGCAGGGCCCAGCGCACCGTGGCTCAGGCAGCACGCGCGTTGATGCCATGTTTAGGCGGTTAGAGAGAGCCACGATGAACGGGGTTAAAGCTGAAGACTGTCATCGAAAGCCAAAGAGCAGTAACGATTTGCGCCTAGTGAGGAATCCGGTGTCACCCCAGGACAAGATGGTGAGAGGAGAGAAAGGCCCCCAAAAGCAAGAGCAGGAATAAGAAGCAAAACTGACCAACAACTCACGACGCCGTACCTCCATCAAGTCGACAAAGCAATCCCGATCCCTGGATCCGCACTGGTCCTACTCGCCGCCTCCACCACCATCATTTCGTCCCCTCACTTCTCACCTCTCACCCGCACTCTCCCCATCACATCTCACCATGCCCCTCGCCGTCGGTGGCGCCGGCGCCAGCGCGCCAGTCCAGGCCAGACCATTCAGCCGGGGTTCAAGGGCTCCCGCGACCTGGACATGACCAGACTTTACCCGTTGAATGCTAAACGCCGCAGTCGTGAACCATGCGATACACGCATCCTGATGCCCTAAAGAGATCAGATGCCGTCGCTTTGTCCTTGTCTCCTTGCTTGGTTCGTCCGTTCTAGCACCGCGCGGGCTTTGTCAATGATGGCGCCATGCAATTTCCATACGCCGGGCGAATCAATCGTCTGCATTCACTCACCTCATTCACCATGTCTTCCCGTCAACGCCTAAGGGTCCCATTCTCATGCCCGGATCGCATCCCGGAGCGCCGCAATGCGCATTGCATGGTGGGGATGTGGAACAGGGCGCTCGCCTTGCATCGACGTGGCCCAACCGCCCGTCCCCGGCTTGGGCCAAGGCCCATCAAAATTCATCGTTCGACACCCACCTTTGGCGGCCTTGAGCCTGTATTACCACAAAGTTACCCTGCCATTCACCACAGCGCTCGATGCTGCTCTCTCACTGGGCTGCCTGCTGGGTGTGTCTTGCACATCAGACATTTTCAACTTGATGCCCAGTGTCTCATGTCCTGTCTGAGGGGCGTCGCGGTCTAGATGGCAGCGTGTCATACAGTCAACCAGTAGCCCATGAATCAATGAATCAACCATCCAGCTGCTTCCCACTTTTCTGCTCATCATCACAATCACATCCCGCTTACCCACATGCAGACGGTCCCCTCAGGTCCTCACTGGTTCGCATCTCACCCGTGCAAACATAGCAAGCCAAGAGGACGCGCTCGGCTGCTCGGCTCCCTACAACTGCATCGGGTTGGCTCGTACATGTCACCAGGGAAGCCCCGGATGGCCCCCTTTGGCCACTTGCCCGATACGCTTCATAAGTCATGGTTGCTTAGCTTGTGATGGCATCCACGGCGATCACTTGTGTAAGCGCGCGTCTACATTCCAGCTTGCGATTGGGCCCACCTGCTTGGTCTGCCCCACACTACCCGCAGGGTTCCAATTAAGACGTATGTCACCGCCAAAAAATTTCCAATGAGCATCTCCAGAATGGGTTCGTCCAACTCCTGCAATTTATAAAACCAAAGCCATGTTGCCGCCTGCCGATCCCGACCACGCGATCGATGCGTCCGACTCCCCCGATGTATCCGATGCTGCATTAGATGCTGCATCGTCTGACGAGTCCGACTACCTCGACAACACGGCTTCTCGCAAGCGCAGAAGGACCTCACCCGAAGTACCCCACGATGTCGACGACGAGGATGACGAGGAAGATGACGAGGAGCTGAAGAGAGTCATATCCACCATCAAAGCTCCTTCGCGAATCAAGAAGAATGCCCAAAATGGTCAAAAGACTGTCGCAACAGAGCCTGAGTCTGCGCCTCGAAGCTCAATCCTTGCACCCACGGACCCCAACACTACTTTTTCTGCCCTCAATGTTCGCCCATGGCTCGTCCAGTCGCTTGCAAACATGGCAATTAGGAGGCCAACTGGTATTCAAAAAGGCTGTATTCCCGAAATTCTGAAAGGTAGAGACTGCATTGGCGGTAGCCGAACTGGTTCAGGAAAGACTGTTGCTTTTGCTGTGCCCATCCTCCAAACATGGGCTGAAGATCCTACCGGCATTTTTGCTGTGGTGTTGACGCCCACTCGTGAGCTGGCTCTCCAAATCTACGAGCAGTTCAAGGCCATTTCCTCTCCCCAAGGTCTTAAGGCCATTCTCGTGACTGGTGGTTCCGATATGCGAGCCCAGGCCATTGACTTAGCCCGGCGACCTCACGTAGTGATTGCGACCCCGGGCCGCCTAGCAGACCACGTCCGAACCTCTGGAGAAGATACTATTTGTGGGTTGAGGCGAGTCCGCTACGTTGTCTTGGATGAGGCGGACCGACTGCTTCACGCCACCGGTCCTGGCAGCATGCTTCCCGATGTTGAGGAGTGTCTCTCAGTCCTGCCGCCGGCCGCGGAGCGGCAGACGCTCCTCTTCACTGCCACGATGACACCCGAAGTCCGAGCCCTTCAGAACATGCCTGTCAAGCCGGGGAAGAAACCGGTTTTCGTTTGCGAGGTTGATACACAGATGCTGGCTATTCCCGCTACGCTAAAGCAGATGCACGTCCAAATACCTGTTACCCACAAAGAACACTATTTACACGTGTTCCTGCTTACCGAAGCCAACGTGGACAAATCAATCATTCTGTTTTGCAACCGCACTTCGACAGCAGACTATCTCCACCACCTTCTGAGGCTGCTCGACCACCGAGTAACGTCGCTTCACTCCAAGCTACCCCAGAGGCAGCGAATCGACAACCTTGGCCGCTTCCGCGCCTCAGCGGCTCGAATTCTCGTTGCCACTGACGTTGCCGCCCGTGGTCTCGATATACCCGAAGTCGGTCTCGTCATCAACTACGACATTCCTCGCGACCCTGACGACTACATCCACCGAGTCGGTCGTACAGCTCGTGCGGGACGCTCCGGTGAGGCCGCCACCTTTGTTGGACAGAGAGATGTGGATTTGGTACTTGCGATTGAGGAGCGAGTCGGCCGACAGATGGAGGCCTGGGAAGAGGAGGGCGTCAATCTCGAAACGCGTGTTATCCGAGATGCGCTCAAGTTGGTGGGTGAGAAGAAGCGCGAGGCTCTGCTCGAGGTTGAAGAAGACCGAGAGGTAGGAGGAAAGCGAAAGCGAACGAAGCAGAAGCTTCGCGCGGATTAGGCGTACAAAAGTTTTGATTGTCAATTCAAGTTCCATTCCTAAATCAGAACCCAAGGTTTATCAATCATTGCTTCCTGTGAAATGAATCGCTCAAGTGAAAATCGCAAGGCAAGGAGAGTATAGTCCCATATTGATCTTCCATGGCCGCATAAATATTTTCCGGTTGAAATGTGGTCAAGGTAGCCTAACCTATAGCTACGGAGAGAGCACCCTGTGTCTGGCTCAATCAAGGAATAATAAATGGCAATGAGGAGTAGAGCCCAGTGAATCAGTGTGAGATTAAGTAATGCTTGGCTTGATTGTCGAGAAATCAAAAAGCTAATACCTCCTTCATCCCTTTCTAACCTCAAGTGGATGATACACTCGCGTTTTTAGTTACTTCAACGTTACAGTATCTAACCTCAAGAATTCGACCCACCAGAGGGAGCAGATCAAGCAACACAAATTCCTGAAACCATCACAACCCCAAAGAAGAAGAAAAAGAAAGAAAGAAAAAAAAACGCATCTGTACCTAGAATTTGGATGACATATTCGCTCTCCTAACAAATCGCTGGTCTGCTGAGAGAACCTCACAGCCATGACCAGCGAAGACGACGCCAATGAGGTTCCCTTCACAGGCAACTTCTCCGTCGCGGAGATCCTGAAGATACCATAGTAGGAGCTGGATTAAATCACGGAAATATCCAATTAGAATATCAAACGCGTCCTGGAGCCGATCAGCGCTCAGTTTCAGGCCGGCATCAAGTCGGCGGATTTTCGCATTGCCTGCTTCAACCGAAAGGCGGATTCGGTCAATAAGAACCATGGCTGGACCATCAGCCAACACGAGAAGGAGATTAAAAATTTACGTGTCATCAACAAGAGCCAAAGACGCGTCATCCGGAAGCTCGAGCGTGCCGTCAAACACCAAAACACGGCCTCCGTCAGCCAGCATCATGTAATCAGAGATTTGCTGTCTTCGGCCAAGGAGAGAGGGACGGCCTCGGAGGAACCCCCAAGAAGATCTCGAAGATTGTGCTCGAGCTCAGTGCCTAAACACCGATCCTCTGGGAAGCGCCCGCTGGAGAGCTCAGACGACGAGATCGAAGAGTTCGTTGCCAGTGTCCAGGGACTGGTGGATGTCCTTGCGAGCAGGCTTCCATCTGATCTTTCTCTTTTTGATCACCTCTTTGATTTCCTCTCATTCATGTCAGACATCATGGCGAAGTTGGATATCGACCCCGTCAGCTGTGCCACCCGACGCCTTCGACTTTCCAGTGAATCAGTAACCCAGGAAAAGGGTGTCCAGAGCGAAACCCACAAGGATATTGCCCAAAGTCTTCCCTAGCCGAGCAATACCATACATCAAGGAATAAGCTTCTTGCTGGAGATCATTGGACTCGAGGGGAATCGGATAAACAGGATTTTTGGCTTGCTTGAGCCAGGGGGTCAACGTACAGAGACGACGGAGACCCTTATCGAGAATAGGTTTCGAGGAATCAACAACACCGTCTCACCTCAGTGATGCCAAATACTGGCGCAATCAAACACTAGGAAAGCAGCGAAATCAATGGTCGCAATTGGGACCTTGTCCAACGTGAAAACTTGGACAAACCCGACTTGAAATCACACTGTACCTTGCTCTATCTTTAGCTCTCATCCTGCAGCTTCCGATTTAGAAACATCATCACAAACCTCTTCATGACAAATTCCGGCACTAGAGTCGTGCACATGTTGTTTCGTAGTCATGGTCACAGCCCACTGGTCAGATGTTTAAGTTCTACGACAACTTCTTAGTTTGGTTCCTTGCAACGAGTATCTTATTTTAACATGCTTTTTTTTTGTGACCACACACCTATTGCAGGGTTTTTATTAATGAGCTTCAAACTCCCTCTAAGCCACCCCAGAGACGAAAGTGACGATAGCAGACCCCGTTGTCGCGAAGCATACATCCTGACTTCTCCACAAGGCTGCAGCCCAGGGTCTAATTTTGGCATGTTCCAACGTCATGGTGGTGTTGCTCACTTCTTCACTGTGGAGCCCCAAAAAAAATCTAGAACCCGGCACTTCACCAGGGGCTCTGGTTGTCAAATTATCCCCCCATCGCTCGATCAGACCTGGGCAGGCCAGCGAACTCTGCCCAGCAGGGCGGTTCGGTGGAACATCCCTGGCTTGCCAATGGCCAGTTCCTCCAATTTTAGAGCGCCGCTGGCGAGAATCCCGAGAGCGAGCGACCGGCCCGATTTCCGGAAGCGAAGAAAGCAAAACCACTGCTCGAGCCGACGTCACTCCGGCCTAGATGAGCTGCCCATTACGTGGGTAGCACTAACCCCCAGTCATTTTGAAAAGACCCGATACCGAACGCCGAGCTAGGTGAGCTAGCAAGGGCAGACGGAGGAAGAAAATTCTGTGCTACACCGGCGGCGTTCTCGGCGAATCGACGTCACCGACGAAAAATTTTGGGATGCTTCTCTGGAAGTCAGACCCATGGCAAGAACGCACACACCCCCATCCCCATCCAATTCCCTGGGTAGCGTCTGATTCGGCACGGGCATACCGAAGCGCGAGCGCACCTGCAGAGATGTTTTCCAGAATATTTGTGATGAGGGCTTTAAATGCGCGGTCGTGCAGCGGGGGTGGTGTTTTGTGGCGTCTGCATGAGAAAAGCGCGTATCCATTCATCGATGCTTCGGCGAGCTTTCCAAGATGCCCGGATTGTTACATCAGGCGGCTTGGAGGGCGTCACTGCGGCTTTCTAGGGCCGCCGCTCGTCGTGCAGGCGGAGCGGGTATTGCGGCGGCCATGTCGCGTGCGACTGCGGCCATCGTTCTATACGAAATTTGCGGATTAGTCTCCTCCCCCCTTTCAGCTGGGCGCGCGCATTGTGACGACACGCTGCAACCCGCATGTTGGTAGAATACGTGAATGAGGCCCGAGTTTACGGCTCTGCCAAGACGCAAGACCGGCATGAGGGTGTAATCCGGGAGAGATAAAGGGTGAAAAAAATTGAGGAAGCGGTATCACGGCAGGAGCTCCATGTAATCAACAGTTTCGGATCCATGCGTGTAAGTGAGGAACTGCCCGAAAGGAGACAAGACAAGGACATTACCAATGCGGAGTCTCGATTTGGCCAACTGATGACATTTCAACACAACTCAACCCAAACACTCCCACGGCTGCGGTAGCCGACCCTGAATTGCTCCTGGGTGCTGTACCAGCATGCGGGACCGCTGGTGGTCAGCAACTACCACAGAGCCGGGACCGTGAGGGGTCCGGGGTGCGGACTTACTAATTGGAGGAGGGGGGGGGGGCTAAAAGAGATCATTATGTGACAGCTCCGGTCCTAGAAGCAGCAGTGAGATTTGGCAGTAAGACGTAGGCGGCCGCACACAACCCAAAGTGAGAGAACACACGCCACCGGTCAGAGGGAATCCGACACTGATCAGAATGAATACGTGAGACTGGAGAAGCCCAAACAGGAAAAAGCTGGTCAGTCCAGACCGTCCCAGTCTCAGGGTTAGGCGTATTATCCTCCGCAGTCTCATCCAGCTTGCTGGAACAAACACATACCCCATACGGCGGCGACTTACACGGTGGATGGCGGATGCAGGGAGGGACTGATCGAGATCAAGCGCTGACTGTACATAGCAGCTACGCGCCTTGCATGCGGTGGATACGGCGCTGCCATGCACGGAAAGCAAGCAGGCAAGGGAAAGAGCAGAGAAGTAACGTAGCACGGCATTTCAGGCAAAAATATACATGGGCACCTCGACTGCTGCACAATCCTGACATCGCACGAGGGTATACGAGGATGCTTGATGGCTGAGGGCTTATCTGCTTGCAACTAAGAACTAATAGCAACGGCCAGCGCATATTCGCACGTCGCTGAGGCTGCTGAGAGGCTGCTGAGTCGACCTATCCAAAGGGAGAGAGAGGGTCTTGGGTCTTGCCGAGACGAATGCCCGCTGTAGATCAAGCTCCACAGTAGCTCCGTCCGGCTCCGAGCTGCCGATAGTGACCGGCCCGGATGCAGTGGCAGGCTGTACGGCAGATCTCGGGCTCGGTCTACGAGGTCTTTTCTCGGAAGGGAGGCACAGGCCAGAGATGTGTGAGGCTGGATGGTCTGCTCGGTCAAGTACGGGAAAGGAAAGGAAGGAGAGTCCCGGAGCATGCATGGCAGTCCTTGTTGTATAGAGAGGCATTTACCTGGGCCGTTGCCGTGAGAAACCGGAATCCGTGGGGACTCATGTCCATGGAGTTCCTGCGGATTTGATGGTCAAGTGATCGCTTTCCTAGGTTCCGTGCAAACCCCCCTGGGGCGTTGTAGCATCCGCAGGGTTGGCCAGCTCATTGGATGGTCTTGGAAGGTGAGCATCGGGACTTTTCGGTGGAGTTGGGGTCGGCGTTTGACAAACCCGTTTGTCCCCGTCATCACCTCGCACACATTCGGCTGGCGTCAGCCAAAGGACGCTGGGGGCCGTGAACACGACTCACCCAGGGCTGTAGGGCAGCAGGCCGTCAAGCTAGGGCCAACTTTTGATGAGCATCACTTGTGTGGGAGCAACCCAGCAGCACGGGACATGTGGCTGCGACACCTGGACGGTGGTTCCTTGAATGGGGTTGCTCCGCCGGGATGACGGACTTTGGGGAGGACGGCACGGAGTCCAGTGCCATGTCCGCCCTGCAGCAGCAACTGCTTGGCGAATGAGAGCAAGGTCCTCGAATGGTGTGCCAGCTGGAGAAGATAAGCACCCAAGGGTGGTGACGGGGTGTGTCCTCCCCTCCGGGTTGCAGAGCACCAATCCCCAGGTTGGCCTGGCGGGGATGGGATCGCCCAGCGGATTTAACAGGACTGGCTAGGTTTCGGCCGTAGGAGATATCAAGGATATAAACGACGTCAACACTCTGCAGTGGTTTGTCACCAACACACAACCACAGACTGGTTATACGTCAGACAGAGGTCGAGATGATTCGAAATGGTGCATGGAGATGACTCGGACATGAGGGAGGTTGACTGAGATTGGAGATGTAGGCAGGTTTCTTTCACAATGTGCATTGTTTACTCCATGTCTCTCAACACACACGTAGCTCCCCGCCATAGGGCCATCAGGCGCCTCGGGTTGTTGATAACCCCGAAAGCGAAATCATTTGTGCGGCGCATACAAGGTTGAGAGCAGGGCGCAGGGACCACAGTTACCAGCGTCATGGACGAAAGACCCCACAGCACCCCGTGGAAGGTTCCCAACCTATCTCATTAGGAATCCATCAGGCGTCAACTTCAGCTGGTGCTTTTTTTCCTTTTCCTTTTGAGATGAGATGAAGGTAGGGTAGGGGAGGGGAAGGGGTGAGTGGGAATGGATGGGG